>JAOBRC010087789.1:0-15513 GCA_027575255.1 Scolionema suvaense | reverse complement strand
CAAAGACAGGAGTTGGACTAGCAGTTGAGCCACAGTTTTCTCTGAGTCTAGTGACAAAGACTTTTTCCATCCATTTGCCTTGCAATTAGCCCAGTTCACTAAGATAGGTTTTATCTGAGGTTTACGCTTTAAAAGAAAGGCTAACGTGCGCATAACTGTGACCATGTCGGTATTTTTCATCTTTCGTTTAGTTATGAAGTTTAATACGACCATTAAATTTTTTTTTTGATCTAAGTGTCTAATGTTTTCTGCTTGTTTATCGGGATTTATCTATTTATATGTTTCACTGGAGTTTTAAGGCTTAAACGCACTTGGTCACTGAAACTTAAACTGGCATTAAATTCCAATGAGAACTGACCTTTATGATCCACCATACCAGGTGCATTTGTGCATAATTATATTCTAGAGATAAGAATTAATGGTACTATTTTGATCTCTACCTATTACAGCTAAAAGTGTCCATTTTCGGGGTTTTTCAAAATTTTTTAGGAAGGCTTGATTAGTTCTTTTAAAGGGGCAGGATCTAATAGAATCGTTGAAATTAAAAGTTTTGAAATTATGTATGGAAAGTAACAGTATTGCTACTAGGACTCTGAATCTTATTTCAACCATAGACGCAGCCAAAAGAAAGATATCCTCATCCTCAATTCTTGAATTTCATTATCCACCCCTAAATTCAGATCCTGGTCAAACCTTTATAATTTTAGTTTGCCAAAAAGCATAAATATTATATGAAGGTTGTGTTATAAACGTATGAGGCCTAAATTGTGGTTGTTTTATGTTGAATAGAACTAATTTTACTCAAAATATTAAAATTTATTTTCAGACACCTATCGGAGCCTGCCCCTTTAAGTTTTTGGTGTGAATCTTATGGGCAACTCTATGCATGTGACCAACCTTGTGTCATTTCAGGGTAAATCCTCATTCTGCTTATGTCCAAAAATATCCATTTCAGGTTTTTCGAAAATGATTTGAGACTTATTCATTACATTTTTGTAGTTTTCGGTGTGAAACTTAAGAGCAGAACTTGCGTCAATCTGTTTGCGACTTTCGGCGCAAAAGATCCCAAAAAAGAAGGTCCTGAACACTTAAATACCATTAATCCTCCATTGAGCACTGTGGCCCTTATTAGAACTCAACATTTTTTGTACGGGCTTAATAAAGGGCAGTACTTTCAAGGGTGGCACATATCGAAGAACAGAAGGTTATTGACAAATTATTTTATTTCTCTGAAAAAAAAATAAATTCTAATAAATGCTCCTATATTGTGAGGTAGATGACAAAGCGAAATTGAGACATTTTAAAATTGATAAAATATCTTTTGCTTAGAAGAAATGAGCAAGTATTATCAATCCAGAATAAGATATAACATGATAGTCTTTCCTAATACCCTATAACAAGGAATGTCTCAATTAATAGCTGCGTCATGCACCTTAAGATGCGACCCTTAATCAAGGGACGTGTTTTTTAAACAAGAAGTCTATAGTTTGAGAGCTGCTTAAGAGGACGGCGCTTATTCGAGGGTGGCCCTTGATTGAGGATTTACGGTATTTTGTTAGGACTAGTTTTAGATTTGTGTGGGACAACTTTGTTTGAAAATAGTTCCTTTTTGTTTGTAAACTTGGGTCAATTGGGTCCTTATTATTTCTTTGATCAAACATGACCGTTGAGTTTGCAGGAATCTACTACGCCAGTAACTAGTTTCACTTTGTATTCATCAGAAAGCAATATTATTGAAGTTGTTTTTTTTGTCTTGTACTGATTTTTGCTCCATCACTATTTTACAGGCATCTTGTGATGATAGTGAGCCGGCTATGTCCTGGGAAGAAATGTGCGCTAAATATGATCATGAATGCGACTCTGCGTTTTCTTGGGCAGAACAGATGGAAATGCAGGACCGAGGTCGTGCTCCAGGTTTCATGCTAGAAATGCACCAAAAGTTTTCTTCTCCATCTCGAAAGAAGCCTAGATCCGAATCTGTCAAGTTGAATGCGGAGAAAATGGTATGTGTGTTTGTAGAACAGAGCTGGTTTGTTTCCTGCGTTTATATCTGTTACGAGTGTATTGCTTATGCACTTGTTATTCGGAAATAAAGTTAAGGTGAAAAATGAAATAAGTGTAGTTGGAAGTCCTTTCAATTAAATTTAGTAACTTTAGTCCTCATCTCATATTAAAAGCTGGCCTCCTTTGCAAGAGCAGACCTTAGAAGTTTCAAAGTTTGTCTTTTTTTCCTGGACACGTTAATTTAGCGTGACATGGGTTATGACCTACGAAATTATTGAATAATTGAAATTGAATTGTACCTGATCTAAGGACAGGTGAACATGTTTGATTACATTCTTTTTGCCAGACTGCTGATATGTTGTATATACTCCAGAACTCCTTCAACTGGTTGGTTACCATGGCTGACAGAATTGTAGTGATGGTCATATGTGATGTCATAGCTTAATGTAAATCAAGCGGTAAAGTGCGCATAAATTATCCAACTTTGAAGCAAGATTTTTGGACAACCGCTGGAGATTTTCACCTTAAATGAAGACCAAACTTCTTCATTTTTCGTATTCTATTGATCGTCTGAATTTCATTTTTTACCATTGTATTTCTTTAAGAGTACGTGTCTCAACTGGGATGTTGGACTCCCGCTTTTGCCAAAGAGGCCTATAAAATTAGGTCTGTCTGTCTGTCCGTCCGTCCGTCCTTCCGTCTTTCCGTCTGCCCTATCATCACCAACGCATTTTCCCGGATAACCTCTCAATGATTTTTTCTGAAATTTGGTGTGAAGGTCACAATCCGTATTTGACGAAAAGTGATGGAGCCGGAATTTAGCAAAAAATTTTTGTTCAGCTTGCAGGTGGCAATTTATGCCTAAAAATGGCAATTTTTAGTTTTTTTAAGAATAGTTCAAAATGTATTCATTACTTTTTTGTGCTTTTTGGTGTGAAACTACAGGGCAATAGTGGTTGTGCTGTGGACCACGTGTCATATCTGGGAAAATTCTCGTTCAACTTACAGGTGGCAATTTATACACATTCAGAAAAGGCATTTTTGGTGGTTTTTTCCAAATAAGTCGAGAATGGTTCATCTGATTCTTGTCATTTTTGGTGTGAATACTAAGGGCACCTCTACGCATGTTTTGAACAATATGCCATGTCTCCTGAAGGGTTAATCTGTTTATTGTTACTTTTGGTGTGAGTATTTGAGGCAACTGTATGCATGTTAATGAACCATTTGCCATGTCTCCCGACAATCTCGCTTGACTTGTTGGTGGCAAGTTATTCCAAAGAATGATGTTTTTCATGTTTTTTTCCAAATATGTCTAAATCTGTTCATCCGATTCTTGTCATTTTTTGTCTGCATATTAGGGGCAACTCTACGCATATTTTGAACAGTTTGCTACGTCTTCGGAAAATCTCGTCAGGCTTGCAGGTGGCAATTTACGTCGAAAAATGGTGGTTTTTAAGGTTTTTTTACAAATATGTCATGCACAGTTCATCGATTTTTTGCCATTTTTGGTATGGTTCATAGGGGTCTCTGTGCCTACATTATGAACCGTGTGCGGTATCTGAGGAAAATCTCATTATGCTTACGGGTGGTAATTTACGTTCTAAATGGCTATTTTCAGGCTTTTTCCCAAATGTGTCAACAATGTTTTATCTCTTCATTTTTGGCATGGATCTTAGGGGCAACAAAGCATATGTTATAACCCATGCTTTATTTCTTGGGAATATGTTGTTCTTCAGCATGCTGCCCTCAGAATTAGGATTTTTTCTTGGTGGCCTTTTTTTAATTTTATTTCTTATTTTAGAAATGCCAACAAAATTATCGCATCAGGCACGCGCGTCAGACTGTCACTTCTATGGAGGAGCTCTTGTGTTATATGTTCGGAGACATAAAGCTGCCACAGGAGTAAACAGAACCAATGTAGACATGGTCTAACAAAGTAGACATTTGCCGCATGCAATTTTGTTGGCAGCTCTTTAGGGGTACCCTTAGTCTTATTGTCTACTGCGATCGTGTACCCATTGTGAGCAACCAGGTCTTCCCTCCTGTTGATAATCATTTGAGAAGCTATAAATTGGCCCCTGCTTTGCTTGTGCTGAAAGCCGTTCAGTGTATATAGCTTTCATGTGTTTACCGAGCGGGGGATCGGTGTTTGTTTTGACACTGACGATCTATTGTTTTGGTGACTGTTTGCCTGCCTGGGCAATCCTTCGATTCGGTTAGCTATATTTACATTTATCCAAACTGCCGTAGGATGAAACGAAGTTAGATCAGTAGATTTTAGAAATTTTGGTCTCTTGAAATATTTTTTTCGCAGTAGGTTTTGGAAAAAAAAAATTTTCCGACCGACCGACCCTACGAATTTTTCCAGGGTCGGGCTATGGCAAACAAGCAAAGCAACCAGGTTGGAAACCAATAAATTACTGACACGCACAACGAGCACATCAAAGACCCAGTACAAGGTTAATTCTGCTCAAAGAAGAGCAAACAGATAATGTGATCACGAATGACGCACTGCGACACTGCCATTATCGTAGTTTCCAGCTCTTTCTTTAAGAATTAGATGGCTTTATTGTATAGCCAAAGCCAGAGTTCAAAATGGTATCTTTGGTTGTGAAATATAGGGAGCCCGCCAGTCATTTCAGATCAGGCATTATTTCATCGAAAAGGATTTTCATAGTAAGAAATTGATTGAAAGGATGTTTGTGCGTGTTTTGGGGAAAATTGTGCTGGCAGCATTTTTTGCCGCCATAGATAATTTTCTTGACGGCATTTGTGACGGTAAATTCTGAGGGCTGAGCATGTGGGTGGCAATTTATGTCAATAATGGCTGTTTTAGGGTTTTTTCATAATGTTTCAAGAACACTCCATGACGTTTTTGTGATTTGTGGTGCAAATCCTATGACTTACATGTTATTCTCTTCTGGGATCTGACCCAGAGATTCTCAATTAATTTTGCGGGAGTCCACCAATTATGTGACTTATTTCTATGGTGAATGATACTGAATGGCAGGGTGCGAATTAGGCGCTCGCAGTTCGCAGTTTGCGAAGCAAATTGCTGCATACTCCCGAAAATGCGAAGCAGATTTACGTGAATAGGCAAAAAATTGCGAAGCTTAATCCTATGATGTCTTCATGACAAATTTTGTTGATTATTCCCACAGAAGTTATTATGAGTGCATGGCCTTCCCATGGCTTTGGAAACTCATTGACTTCTCAAGTCTCCAGAATTTGATCTGCAAATTTTCGAAATATCCATCAGCGCAGCTTAGATGTGCTTTGAAAGATAGTGATTGAGGAAAGACAAAAAAACAGTGCTGCGAGACATCAGGACTATGCGCTATCGATCAGAATCTGTTCATGTATGAATTATGCTTTGAATGGACAAAGTAGCTCCAGCTGTTGACAGAGCCTAAAGGGACGGTTGCCGGTAAATACAGGTACCGTAAGTAGCTAGCCCTACCAAACGTTACAGATAGCTAGTGTTCTGAAGATTGATACCCTTTCATTATTCTATGCTGCATCGTAGATTTATGCCACCTATAGCTGCATCCAGGGTTTCCCATAGACCATCAACATATGGGGGGCGGTGCCCCCTTAAAGGGGAGGGTGGAGGGCATTTTTGGGGAGGCGCCCCGTCCGACCATCGAAAATATCGCGATGCGCACACGAAACAATAGAAATCGCACAATTCTTGCTAGAAAAAGAGCTCATTTATTGTACATGTGTTAAGAATGCAAAATACACAGGAAAGCATGATAATTTATGCAAATTTAAATGAATTTATTCAATAAACATTTAAAAACTACCAACCATTTGATGGGGCAACATGGGCCATTTTTGGGATCAATGGATGGGTGGATCAATGGATGGATGGATGGGGGGTTGGCGCCCCCCCACTTCGGGAAACCTGCCATCTGAAATGAGTATTTGTTTTGACCTCAGTGCAAGCTAGTCTTGGGCACAAAGAGACCTCCAATAGCGAAAGTTCCCGGGGCTCCACCCCGAACTTAGAAAAGGAGGGTAGCAAACCCCTCCAGAACCCCCAATTGCCTGGTGTAAAAACTGCGAACCTGTTTTCGAGTTCTAATTCGGACCCTGAATGGATATGTGTCAGATTAGTGCCTATCCTATCATGGCACTTAAGGAGACTGTCTTGTATAGAATTGGTTCTAATTAGATTTTTCAAGTTTGCTTCGGGAAAGGACTTGTATATCTTCCAGTAGTTTGACTATAATACGTCTGAGCTCAAAATGTTTGCGTTCTGGAGATATAGCAACTTATCTGCCAAATTTTTTCAGGCCTTCACAAAATTTTCACTGCAGGAACAAATTTCATTCGCCCCAATCGACGTGAGGGCGAACGAACTGAATGGAAATTCATTGAACTATGAACAGGCACATGACCAGAAAAATCTTTGGAGTGCTTCTCGACTTTCATGCACTTGCCAAGGACTTTGTTGCAGCAATAAAATTTCTGAAGCCTCTAGAGAAGAAAATCTATAAAGAGGTGTTACATCATGCTAACGGGAAGATACAAATATAACGATTTTTATCAGATATTAAACTGAATCCATGATATTGAACTGCGAATCTTGCACAAAGCCATCACTTGTATTTTCGAGTTAAAATTTGAACTCAATATTGTTTTTACGCAATTTCCCAGTAAATACAAATAAAATAGTCTTTTTCCTATGATGCAGCCGCATCGTTTTCAGCTGGCAGCTCTCAATTTTAAATTAGGACGATTTGTAACCTACTATTTTGACAAGTCATTTTTGACCGAAAAATGATGTTACTAACTAAAATGCCTCTCACGCTAAATATTCATACTATAAGTGCCGAATTTTGATTTCCGAAGAAACAAGGAATGTTTGAGAAGTTGAAAACTCCATATAAGCTGTGAAAAAAGTTGCTGTTCGGCTTGAAATGAAAATTTTCACGAGTGTCCGAAGACGGATTTTCGTCAATAATTGCGAACAAAAGTTTGTTTCATGGGCTGCAGAGATGGGGGACAGGGAGGCTAAGCGCACGAAGGCGGCGCGAACGATCGTTTCGTTCGGGCAATTTGTGAAAGCCTGTTTTTAATTTGTAGTTCCACGCTAAGCAAACCCTGGCCAAGCTATTGTAAGATCCACCGATCAACCTGATAGAATATTTAACTATACAAATGTTTTCAAGGAGATCTGTGGAAGTAGACGCACAAAAATGGAGCTGAGTAGCACCCAATCACTAATGCTTTTTTGAAGGGAATGCTAAATATTTTGAACTTTCTGCTGAAGCCTGTGGTAGATTGGTAAGCATTAAAGGAACTGTGTCTCAAAATGTTATCAAGCATTGCTACATAGTTATCTGCTCTGTTAACTCCCAGACCAAGTTTCACAGTTACAGATTCTGTAAAAATGTTGCAATTTGAAAGCAAAGTTTTCACTTCTTGAGTACAAGAATTCATCCTCGGTATTGAAGTCACGCATACCTGCTGTGTTCTCGGCGAACGATAAGAATGTGTGCGCTAATCCCCTTGTCGTCTATGAGTATTAAATTAATTGTGGCTCATTTAATATGCAAAGCTGAGCATGCCGAGTGTACGGTTCGGGATACTGAGTATTTTGAATTTGCAGGAAAAAGTGTGATTCAAAGTAAATATGGGAATAAAGTTATGAAATCTCCTTCAAGTATGGCAGAACTAACGCAATCGGCTAAAATACAGTTTTGAGTCACTGTTCCTTTAAATATCTCAGCTTCAAGTGCTAGGTCTCAGAAGGTGGAGCAACTGTCATGCGAAACGTTTTAGTTTATTGCTCCACATCATGTTCTTCAACCGGTTCAATCCGGAGGAAATCCACTGAACAACTTTATAAAATGTTAAGCTGTTCAGATGCTTTCAGGGTGACTACTGTATTTCTTGGGATGACTATTTATCAAGAAGATATTTTTCTGAAACCGACTGAAAACAGATTTTGTTAAGTTCCCAAGAAACACGGTTAATTCTTGAACTGCCTTAATATTGCTTGGCGTATGGAAAGGGTCTGTGAATTCAGGGTCATTTTGTTCATAGCTGAAGCTGTTCTGTTGCTTATTTGGAATCAATAGCATGTCAGTGCCAGGATCAGAGCCGGTTATATGATCTTTGTTTTTTTTTTTTTATTTTTGATTTCTAAAGGCGCGGGCTGAAAGGAGAAGACTGAGACTGCTTGAAGAGAAATGTCAAAGATTAAAAAGTTTATCTGAAAAGGTATGCTACGTTTGAAGTTGTTTCTATTGTGCGCTTTGTTGGACGCTGACTTTTACAGAAGAGTCCTATGAAGTAGAATCTGTCCGTCACCAAAACATTTTTCCGGGAATTGCCTTAATAAAGTTTACCGATTAATGGTGTGGATGATACAAATGTGGCGGAATGAGCAAAATTAGGTTTATCTTTTATTTTCAAAAGAAGTGCTTTTCGAAAATTCCTTGCTAAATGGTTGTAACCTTATGTCAGAGCTGTTTTTGTGCATTTTTAAGTTAGGTCTTATTTCATCTTTTTGACATTTAACCTCTGATGAAGTGCAGCTTTTTCTGAGCATTACCAAGCTCAGCGACAGTGGTCAACTATTTTTTGACTCTTGCACTGTGTTTTGTATGTAGCACATAGAAAGAGTCCACTGTTCAAGAGCACCACATTTTGGTTATGACTAATCTGTGATTTGCATTGAGGTTTGCGGATATTAAACTTTTGAAACATTTTCATAAGCATAACCCTGATATGACGATGCCTGACTACAAGCTTTTATATGTCATGAGTGGCTCAGACTTCCCGTTTTTAGTTTCAGCTGGATGTAAATGATCTGATCTACAGATTGCAGTGACTATCTTACTTATTACCACTTGTGTTGGACAAAACCTTATTATGAAAATTCAAACTTATATGTGGTAAACTAGACAAATTATTGTGCCAGTAGTATGCTTAGCAGTTCTCTGTTCTTGCTGCTGACCATACAACAGGTCTAACTGTTCGTCTAGCTTTCACTATCAGCCATGTCTTCGATCTGTTAACTTTCTGTCTTTTGTTTGCTGTGAGGCAGCTGTTTGTTATTGCTATTTTCTGGAATTTTTCAAGTGCGATCTATTGCATTAGTTTTGTTTATTTGTTTATTTATTTCTTTTATATTTTGTTCCTTGGGCTTGTTTTTTTGGTTATTTTTATGTGTTTATTTTTTTACTGTTTCCTTTGTTTTGTTTTGTTTTGTTTGTTTGTTTTCCTCTTGTGTGTGTTTGCTTGTCCTGTTCAGCCCTTTCAATTATCGTCTCGTGAAAAAGGTACATGAGCTGGTGTGCAAGCGTACATTGCATTTTTGATGTGTGTGTGCCCCTATGTTGCATATTTTATGGAGATGTGCCCGGGCTTCAGATCGACTGACTGACCATCTGGGTAGGGCTGAGTGTTGGGCCCGTATAACATATTTAAAGCCATAGCCAGAGTCTCAAGTGATGGCACCCTGGTGGTCGCTCTGTTGTTGTAAGTCACTGATCATGTTCAGGTTTTCTACACAGTTGCCATGCTACTCTGGTGCATGGCAACTTTCATACTCAATGGAACGCTCGGTCTCTTTTCCTTTTACATTGTTTGGTTCCGTTCTTCTGTCCTTGTCATCAAAAGATCTGCATTACCCTGGAAAAGGAGGGGGTAGGGGGTAGGGGTTCATCATCTTCCGCAAAATGCTTCTCCCTGTTTCAAATATTAAATTTCAGTTTATGTTGCTCATGATGCGCATCATGCTTCTTGCTCGTCTACCTTCTTCTTGTGATTATAGTTTGATTTTGTATAGAAAAATGTTCTTTCGGTTCCAGGTGCGGAAAGTTCGCGAGATCAAGAACTGCCTTATTCAAGACAAGGAGAGGCATATACATGTCAGCATGCGAAAAGCTGAAGAAAATCGGAAGCATGTTCTACAAGAAAAGGTTAAAAAGGCTCAAGAGGAAGATGCGAAGGTTTGCAAGCAATTATTATTCATGGCTTGTTTGATCAAAGAATGAATAAAAGGCTTGTTGGGACAAGCCTGCATTTAAAACCACATAATATGGCCTGAAACTATCCTGGAACATAGTTTGGAACAATTTTAATTTTCATTGAATTACAATGTAATTCTCAAGTAAATAATTGCTAAAATTTAGCACTTCTTGTTCCTTTAACATCAATTTTGGTAGCTTGCGACCTGCTGCAGTATGGTTAAGTAGAAGTTTATCATGATATGGAACTTTTTGGTGAGTCATGTGCGGGATAGCTTCCACAATTTGAATCATTTATATGTTTTGTACTTCCTTGCAATAAGCATTTCAATTGACTGAACTGTTCATTACATCGCACATTTTATTGATTTTGCAATTTTCATCTTTGTGATGAGATTTGCCTTGAACCAATTATTGTTTATATCAGGTCAATGAGATCGTAAATTGCTCTTGTTTCAGGTAAATGAAATTGCATTTATCAATTCATTGGAAGCACAAAACAAGAAGATGGAAGTACAGGAGAAACATCAGGTATCGTGTGGATGTTTCTCAGTGTTTGTTTCAATTTATTTGGCTGTCCTCGGCATTTGCCAGTTTTTATGTAGTAGAATCATCCTATAGGCTTCCATGGGGTTATCTATTGCACATGAATTTTGCAGGACTGTCGAATTGGAAATTTGCTGCATGATATCGAAATATGGCCCAATTTCTGGAAAAAAAAATTGAAAATTTTACGACTTTAACAGTCCATTTGTCACAGGGCAAACAGGGCAAACTGCGAAGCCTAAATTGGTTCATAATTTAATGCTCTTTCCGATTTAGCCTGTTGGTTCATATTGGAGCAATTCTTTTTATGACATCCAATAGAGGTTCATTACTATTAAAAAAATACGGGTGATTTTTTCGTTAGATTTGTCATTCTGTTTCTATTGCATTTCTTAGAAATACATAGTTCTTAGCAATGAAATATTGTCTGGCATGCCATTGAAAGCCTCTTTGCTTAGCGTCGCCTGTAATTTTTCGCTTCTACCTTCATAAAAGCAATCAAGAAATCCTTTGGTCGCACTACGCTCATAACTTTCCCGCAAGTTTTATTTGAAGAAAGCATACGAAAGCACTCCTCAACGAATAAACACTTCATCGGTTAATATCTCGGCGAGAAATGAAAGTTAATGATTTCCGCTGCCGCTAATTATTTTCAAATTAACCTAGTCATGACGAAGTTAAAGTACAGTCGGTTGCCGACTTTTTATCGTTTCCAAATGAGTTGTCATAGTGGGCACACTTCATAGCTACTGCCTCTGTGATTATCGCTGGCCTTCCGTTGCAGCGAGCGCTCGATATGCAAATTAGTTCCAGAGATGTAAACACGGCTATGAACCAATGAGCTCCTACTTTTCTCACAACAACAGTCAGAGACAATAGTATTAAAATCCAGCTGCAGCCAATAGATGAGCGACATTTGATGCTATTGTTAGCCTGCTTTTGTTGCTTATCACTACTTGCTGAATCAACCAACTAATCTTGTGCAGAGCTCTTATTGTTTCACACTGCGTTCCATTGTGTCCCTAGGTTACTGCAATGGATAATCAAACCACTTGTAGAGAAAACTCACATCGCTCCATTGTTGGCAGGATGACAAGTCTGTCTAATGTGACGAGAGAGAGTGCATGTTTTGGCGGGAAGGAGAGAATTGTGAAGTTGCAGCTCTAAATATGTGGAGTTAGATATGTTTTAGAGCTTAAGATTTGAAATGGGAGTTATTGGTTGTGCATATGGTGCAACTGACGAAGTTTGAAGAAAATCCACAGGTACAAATTTTTGGCTTATTTTCGTGCTGTACCACCTTAAGCTGTTCGAAGCCTTGGCTTTGTATTTGTGGGCTACTTTTGTAACAATAATACTTCAGAGTGACTTTTTGATAGTGTGTATTGGCCTTGTGTATGTCAGGGCAGACCGTTCTGAGGACTTAGCTGGTGTGTTTCAGGTGGTAGGTGATGCTTAATTAGCAAGGGTGTGCACCAGCATGTCATCTTTTCAAGCCCTTAAGGATGTAGTCAATCCGAATTTTAAGGATGGAGATGATCTGACAGTAATAGGGAACCTTATAGTGACTTGGGACTAGTCTTCGTTGCAAAATCCAACTTCTTATTTGATAATAGTCTTTACTCTTCATCCTATCTACAGAGCTTCCTTCCTGAAATGGGGGAAATTGGTCAGCTATTTTGCTTCTCTCTGGAGCAGGGTTGCTCCTATGTAAACCTTCCACCAGTGGTGATGTACTTTATTGTGTTTTGTCGAATCTTCTCTCAGGTTTTGTAACTGTTACAGTCATTTAATTATCATCTACTGTTTGACTTCTAGGTGTCAGAAGCAAGACTACAGGAATTGCTGGTTTGTTTAATTCCTTGTTATTTGCCGTTTGGTTTCTGTAATACAGAATTACTTGTTGGTGTTCTTGTTGTTGATTTTGTCTTTTGTTTCCTTTAAACTAGAATTCTGTAATTGAGAATTACTGATTGGTTTTCTTTTTGTAAGTTCGATTTTTGTTTTCTTTGCAATCTTTTTGGAACCTGCTTCTCAGATATGGGAAGCAACTTCGCCGGTCAGATTTTGTTGGCCTTTTGTAATGAAAACTGACGTATTGAATGCATTGAAAATGGCACATACATAGTACACAGAATAATGGCACTAGTTAGAAAAATGCAACAATCCCTGTAGTGAACTTATAATTTGGTTGAACAATGCTAATGTCCCAACTAAACCATACTTGAAGTTTTATTGCTCTTCTTTGCTACTTGGGAGATCACTATTTTTATATAACTGTTATTGCTCTCTAGTGAAAAACTCTTGACTTCGCAGAAAATCCATTTATTTGCTAGTTTTCATTGTGTACCTTTTTAAGAAAGCTGTTTGACGTCAGCATGTTATAAGCTTGTCTACTGAATCGAAGGCGATGGATTCAAAGTCGCTATTAGGTTAAAGATTTGCATTTGTCAATACATTTTTCTGTGCCTTTGCCTGCATTGGTGTTTTCTTTGCACAGACTGAGAAGTCTGGTAAGGTCAAGAATGATCTTTGAGCGAAAATTAAATACCTCTCTAAAGTAAGCCAAGTAGTATTGAATGGCAGTTCTTCGTGTCATGTTAGTTGTTTTCATATTAGATGATGGTTTGATTATTTCTTTTTGCTTCAACAAAAACTGTCACATGCTTGCAAATTACGGGGTGGAGGATTGGCCTATTTCCTTGTTATTATCATTTCTTTTCAGTTGTGAAGTCAGTATTGGCTGGCTATGCCAAAGTATATTGAAGTCAGCATTGGCTGGCACTGTAAAGGTATATCTAGAGTGGCATAATTGTAATGTATACCTTTTAGGAGGAACGTCAACGTCGTCGAGAAGATAAGCAAGCGAAAGAAGAAGCTGCTCAGGTTAGAGAACTATATTTTGAAACGTATCTGTCCGGCTCTATTTTTGCGAACGTACTAATGAGTGTTCACATGGTATAAAAATTGGCACTCTCCTTGCAATGTCCTGTATTGGCTAGCCTGTTGTTTGCTGGAACCGGACTGTAAGCACCACACAGTACCGCAGTACCACAGTACCACAGTACCACAGTACCACAGTACCACCACAATATCTCACACTACTAGTGCTAGATGGGGAACAGAAAGCTAAATTCCCAGAAACAGACTTGAATCTTCATCCCCTCTGCCAGAGAAACACCTTCCAGATTGCTGGGATTTGTTGCTTGGCATTTGGTTTGATATTTGCTCTGCTTGCAATGCTTTGCTATTTTCTTAAATTGCCATGGGATAGTCAGAGTGGAGTTAGAGGTGAGAGATACAGAGTTGAGTTTTTAATGTTAGTGTCCTCAGAAGAATTGCTTAGGGAGACCGATTAGTTCCTCCCTAAGGAATCGACGAGACACTAACATTAAATACTCAACGTCTGTGTGGGGTCAAACACCCTTTCTGTTTGCAAACACGGGGGATTTTGGGGCACCTGTGAGCCTATCATCAAGATTGGCTGGTTCTGACATATGTCAAAGAAAATTTTACGGCGCAACTTTTGAGACGGGTTTCGAGAGCGTAAGACGTACGGCTGACGTCGTTTTTTGACGTCAAAAATTGACTAAAAAATGCTGCTGTTCTGGAAAAACGCCGATATTTTCAAAACGGCAGATGATTTTCGTCTATAATTTGGCATAGTAGTAGAGAATAAACCTGTGCTTCGAAAAATTGGGGTTTAGTCGAAAATGTCGGATCCGGCACCCATCCGACGTCGGCCCAAAGTCAAAACAACGTTTTTTCAATTTCCGACGTTTCGATTTGGCATTCCGACGTCGGTGCCGGTATCGCCAAAACTAGCTCAGGGATGGGTGAGCAATTTATCCGCCTTCATTTCAAAATCGGTTTGATACTTTGGCCATCGGTATTTTTGACGTCACGACGTCCGACATGCCGTCAGATAGGGTATTTTGGGGTCATTTTTGGCACTTTTGACGTCGTTGCCGACAGGCGACGGATCTGATTCTTGGCTCTTTTTGAGAACTCCGCGGGTACTATCGATTGGTATATAGTGTGTATTTAGTCCTATTGTGGTTTTTGAGTTATTCACAGTCAAAGGTGAAAAAATGGCAAAAATGGCAAAATTTGAAAATGTGTGATTTTTGGTGGTTTTTCGAGCACATTTTTGCGAATTCTTCAGATAAAGACTTGAAACTTAGCCACATAACAGGACTACTTTAGTTGTCCTTGCTGAAAGTTAAGAAGATTGATATTCGATTGTGACGTCACGGTTTCTTGGGGGGTCAAAAAGGGGCGATTTTGGCCCTAAAAAGGGCACATTTTCAGTTTTTTTGTGTAAAAACTCCCAAGACGTGCTTTAAAATCCCTGAAACTCTCTAAATCGAATCCTGACAATATTTCCTTACCATATCCATCGTTAAAACCCACTGACTTGGTAAAATTTTTGCTCCAGGGGGCTCAGAAGTAGGGTATTTGACGAAAAATGATCCCTTTTTGATGACGTCATACGTCACGACGGGTGACGTCATTGGACCCAGAGTACTTTTTTTAGATGGAGCGAAGGATGTTCAACTTTGGTGCAGTAGTTGTATTTACTTCAGAATTGATTTACGCAGAAAATTTAATTTGTGAAAATGGGGTACAAAAACAGGCCAAAATCGGCCATTTTCGCCCATACTCCAACTTTGACGACACTTTTCTCGAAAATAAACTGACCGAATTTTTTTAAAATTTTTCCATGAACGCAGAATTATGTTTACTATATACACCAGAAAGCTTACAGAGGTTGAAATTTTCCATTGTGCCTTTCCAGTACGTCAAAAACGCGTCATATTTTTAACTCTTTGAATATTTTGAGCACATTTGACGTCACCTGACATCATTTTGGTACCGACATCGGCAAATATTTTTCGACAGAATAAAAGCCCACAAGTTGTTCTTTCAGAAAATGCATAGCAAGGATGTTTCAGTATCACAAAACATTATATGTGAC
>JAOBRC010086678.1:0-15516 GCA_027575255.1 Scolionema suvaense | reverse complement strand
TTGACGTCACTGACTTATCGCCATTCTAGAACCCAGACCTTCTTCCCACACTGCCAAACCTCCAAGATGGCGACGAGTGTAGTGAAAAATTCTCATCAACATTAAATTATAACAGCGTAAAAAAAGGGGATAGGGAAAGAAAACTGCTAAGAAAGGAATCCTGATGCATGTTGCTATCATTTCAGCGTAAATTTTTTCTTGGCATTAGTTCTCCTTTAATGCTAGCTCAGCAGAAATGCTAAGTAAACCAAGAACCCCAAAAAATGTAAACACAAGGCAAAACAACAAAAATTTCAATTTATCAAAATTTGATCACCACATCTGCCAACTGACTTCACACAGCCACCGACAAATGACTAAACTCATTTTCTTTTCCTTTGTTTTTCAGAAATCCTGTCCTACATAAAGGATAACTGAAGCATCAATAATAAATACATACCTGAGTTCCATTACGAATCCAGAGATCAAGTGGAACCCAGAGTGAATAAAGAATGCCCAGGGCAAACTGCTTTGCTCCGCAGGTTCAAGGACCGCCCTGATAAAATCATAGTCACACCTAGTCACAGCAGATATCAGAGTAAGCACCAACATGGATTCTTTGCCGGAACCATTTTTATACTTTTTCCAGGCAAACTCCAGTAAAAGATCGATTTGATCAAGACTATGAAGAGTCAAACTAGTCAGTAGCTGCCAATAATTGGTTTCCACAGCCGAACATGCAGCTCTAAAGATAAAATTAGTAGGTAAAGCCTTTGATGCAGCACCAGAGTTAATAACATCCCAGATCTTCTTTGGGCTCTTCCCGCTTTCAATCATGTACAAGATTTCTAAAGGCAGGAAGAATTCACTACATTATAAATGTATTTCCCTTGATAAGAAAATATGCAGAGAATGATGAAAGGAGTATACATTAGCTGCGAGAAATGATACATGAGTATATTATTAGCAAAAGAGCAAATAGAGCTCTGGAAGATGCTTAGACATGTCCAACCTTTGCTGGGTTAATTTTCTCTGTCGATGACAAGGAGAGATACAAAAATTCAACCGATAACCTACAAATGGGGATGAGGAAATTGGACAGTTACATAGTAACCATACACAACAGACCTCCACATCCAATCAGGAGCTAGCTTGAAAGACCATCCAGGTTCCGGAACTTGTACCCTGCGGCTTTGATCTTAAACATGCTTTACCGGTGCCCAACACTCAGCCTTACCCAAATGATCACCAGCTCCTTCAAAAGGTGAACAGGCATGTTTAACTTTACAAACAACAAGAACAAAATATAAAGAAAAGAAAAAAGTGGAGAAAACCAGCGAAACGAATCAACAAATAAATTAGAACATGAATTAAATTCAATATTAGAACAACAAGAGATCATAACATTCTCTTAAAATTGCATGAGGCCTTTTGGAATCTATTCCATCATCAGGTGCTAAAATTGATCTATGCAAAATGTGTGGCTCTATATATATATGCTAACATCAAGATTCTAAAAATCTACTGGGCAAAATTAGCTTAAATGAGCTTTCAAAACTATAAATTATAATTACTAATTATAATTAAATGATTACTTAAAATTATACAACTGGCAAAAATGCAACCAAAAGGCTATGTTACACTATTTCTAAATAAAACCAATTTCACAGAGTCTAATTGATCATTGAGGTCACGTTAGAACAGAGCAATTTAGGAGGCCTCAAGATTCTTCCTCTTTCTGCCACGAATTCAGGTGTGTAAAAAATCAAGACAAAAATATATTTTAAAATTCTTCAAAAAAAAAAAAAACAAAAAAAAAACAAACAAAAACAAAGCAGCTAACAAACTCTGCACAAATGATAATAAAACCAAACAAGAACACACAAAACATAAAATTCAAGACCCCTCCACCCAAGCACAATTTTCCAGGTAAGCCTACAATCGTGGCCAAAATATATTGGCAGAAACACATCTGTGCCATAATATTTTGACTTTTACAACCAATGGTTTTTACTTATTTCACCATTAAAGTGCAAGTAACTAATGCATAGCTATTTGCCGCCTTAATAAGTTTTCACTCAATGCCATTATAGGAATTAATAATAGCGATATCCATTTACATGAACAATTTATAATTTTTTACTTAAAAGTCGTCGCTTATTTCATTGGCAACCACAACCTTTATCCACGTTTCCTCATGCTGTACGGGAGCGACGACTTGACAAATACGTCTTCGATAATTACTATAATTCTGCAGCGGTAGATTGTGTTTACTGGCCAGCGGATGTTCTATTTCTTGCCAGTAGATGTGTGTGGTTGTAGTTCTATGATGGTATCACAGCACAGGTTTTTCTGCTGAGACAGAGACGCTGTAGAAGTCGAGAGAATTTCCTTCAAATACATATACTGTTTCTATTTTAGCCATAGCAAACTAACTAAAACAGCAACTTTATCCTTGCAGTGCACTTTAGTTACTAAGCAAACCCCCTTATAAATGCGCGGGCAGTCACGCGTATTTCTGATATTGCCCAGAAAACAATAGGTTTGCCTGCAAACAAGCAATTTGATTGGACAGTATTTTTAGGACAATGCATGAGCCTACCGTCCAGTTCTGGCCGGTCAAGTGCAAGAGTTTGCATGGGAATCTATACTAGGAAACCGAATCTGTCGAGTCTCGCTTCTTTCTCTGGTCATGTTGCTGATTCAAGTTGTTTGATTGTGATATAAAGCGAGACTCGATCGAGTCAAATAATTTATGAACCCCTAACACCAATGTCCCCGTCCCCAAAAAAATTGTTGGCAGGGGTAATAAGTAAATGACCATATTATGGTCATCATAACACACACATAGGACCGGTAGCTATCCTCTCAACTTGCGATAATTATGGCTATTAAAGCAACCGAGAAATTTGATACAGGAAAATCAAGAGAGGAAGATGAAACACGACTAGCATCGTGAGCAACACAATTAGATGTCTGAGGGTCTAACATAGGAGTAACAAACTCCGAAGAATGACTAAATAATCTCACCCTATTTACAGGGTTCTTTATCTGTCAATGACACAGACAAGAGAAACCAACCGACAAAATAGACGAGCCCTCCAGTAAGACAAGAACAAAATGTTTAAGATAAAACGTCATGCTGTAACCTTGTCACAATCAGCAGATATAACATAAGAATAGCTGAGAGACAAAACGTTTCTGAAAAGACTGTTGAGCGTGCTAAAACATGGTCAGCAAATGCACTCCAAAACTTACATTAATAGGTACTTCTGAGTAACGATTGAAATGCAGGCCAACAGAGAAAAGACAATATGTATCAAGAAGAATACGCTTGGCTTGTGAGAGCTGCTGTTTTGGACTCTGCCAACCAGCTGCGTACATTAAAACGTAATCTGTGCACATGCAGGAGATAATCTAGCTAACCAGGGCATGCCTCTGGAAAATCACTGACAGGGCATCCACAGGGTTCTGCTCACTCGTCCTCAACCGCCCACCACTCATGAAGCTCTTCCACTTTTTTCTATCGCAATTCAAACACATGCACAGCGAGAATCTGAACCTCTAATCTGACTAAACATAATCTGTGTCATACGTTTCATATTACCTATGAATTGCCCATAAATGACCACTCGTAAAACATCAGATCACAATGATTACATACTGCTCATATCTGTAGCGCACTTGTTTCCATAGAGTAAACAAGCCGAGTGAATGGCAAACAGGCAGCTGATGCGTCAAATGTGTTACGCAAGATTTTTTTTCATCGTTTAACATCTGATCGAATGCCTGTTGTCAGTTGAAACTGTGCAGAGAGAGGAACGCCAACATGTCGCTGCTGGATTACTTTAACAAGAGAGGGGCAAGTGATGCTACTTTCAGTTCAAATAAAGTATCGAATGAAAGTCATGAAAATTCGAAACGAAAGAAGTAAGACGAGGCTGACAGTACGTCGAGTAAGACTGGAAAGCATGCCAGTAAACTCAGTGAATCTTGGAAACGAAATCGCCCATGGTTAGTCTATGAAGCTGGGAAAGGCATGCTTTGTACTTTGTGCCAGAAATTTGACAAATGTTCATTTAATAGGTGAGTGAAACTTCAGCATGAACTTCGCGCAAATAGGTTTGTCATGATTGCTAGACCTTTGAATATTGATCGCATTGTTCTACTTTCTATCGAGTTAAAATTGTCAAAAGTCAAAATAATTTTCTACGCAGGTACAAGACACTGCAGATATTGCTCATTTCATCATTCCTTAGATAGCTACGTTAATTGATACACAGTTACAATGCATTGATTTTCTAAGCAGTGATCTCTTTCCAATGACGATCAAGTACTTCTTGTAATGAAGAGATTTCTTATTTGTTTATTTTTAGAGACACCTGGAACAAATCACACTGTCAGCACGCACAACTTGAAAGTGTAATTGATCATGAAAAGTCAAATGGACACATCGATGTTGTTAAACTGGAACCGGCTGGAGCCGTTCACAGTGATATACACGAGAATATCAATGCTCCAGTATGTGCCAATGCTATTCAGAATGCTTTCTCTTGCTTATATTTTTTGCAAAGAACCGCAGCACACTGTATGATATTTGAAACCCTTCTAGACTTGCTTCAACTTTTTGGCGCCACTATCAAAGAGGACATCACAGTTGCGAGAAATGCCACCTATACGTCTGACAAGTCCGTGCAAGAAATGCTTCTTGTCATATCTGAAGTTCTCGAGACAAGCATTAGATCGAATGAAAAAGTCTGCTCGGTGACAGAACAATTCGCAGTTCATTGTCCCTTTATCAATAGAGAGACTGGAAAACTTGAAAGCAAATACTTGAAAGCAATAGATACATTGTCACCAGAAATAGAGATGGCAAATAACGGAGACAAATCTGTTCATATAAGACTTGGTGCTGAAACGATCACAAAACTTATCAAGGAATACATTTCTTCCTCAGGTATGTACAGATACGCCAAATTTTATTATTGGCTGGCTTGTACCTTGAGTTTTGTATCAATGAGTTTGTAATGCTGCTACTGTATCATCCTTGTCATATTTGCCATGAGAGATAAATACTGAACTACGGCAGAAAGGGAAGGGCTATTATTATTACCTGATGCATGCTCAGTTAGGGTTCTCCGACAAGGAGAGGCACTGCATGGTATGTAAGGTAGAGTAAGTAAAGAATATTTTTAAAAATAGTTTTTAGTCTACCTTTGCATAGGGGCCTGGTGTAAGTGATGTAAAAGCTACTGCATGTTGCTACTGACGGAGCAAGTGTTATGGTTGGCTGTAAAAATGGAGTAGTGGCAAGCTTAAAGTACAAATTCCTGCATTAGTGGGAGTGCACTATACTGCCCATAGATTGAATCTGGCCTCTTCTCAAGCAGGTGATCGTGTGCCATACGCCAAGCAGTGTGGTGAGAACAGCTGGATTACAAGCTGTACAGACTCTTCTCAGGGGAATAGGAAAGCTCCTGGCACCAAGTTCAACACTTTGGCTGCCAACCGAGAGCAGTGTACGAAGGTTGCAGGAGTGCTTCTCGTCAGTTCTTGTGGCATTGCAACGTGAAGGAGAAGAGAGAGTGATGCTGCTGCTGTTGGTTTAAGCCACCTCATGTGTCAAAGGCGTTTCGTTTACAGCATGTTGGTGCTTTGTGATGTGCTTCCCCTTATAGCAAGACTAAGCTAGTGCTTTCAAGTTCAGCAAAGCGACTACACTGTCATCCCTGCAATGACAAGCACAACCATTCACGCTTAAGAGGAATTAATCGAAAGTAATGGCCAAAACTTGGAAAGTATAAAGTAGACATTACATGTTTAGCTGATTGACTTGCTTGATTAGACTGTGTCTCCATGTATGTCAGAATCTAATCTATGCCTACTTAGGCAAGAGTCATTAAATGTTTTATATAGAAGTCAGGTAAAAGAAATAAAGATTTTTAAACTCTGGTTCTTAACAATCATTGCATTTAGTAGACCCCCTGATGTGACTGATGAGAGGGCCGCCCAAGTACTCTCCATCATTCGCCGTGGTCAGATGAAGTGTTAGCTCCTTGTTTAACTTGCATATTGGAAGTAGAGGAAAGGTTGTTGCCCGATGACAGAGGTAACGGTTTATGGACTAAGTGCCTGCGTGTCATTTTTGGACCAGCAGTTTTTCGATGGATGCAGCTGGCAACGATTGAATGGTACACATTGACTTTCATTTGCTACAAACTAGCTATTTTTGTGCAATCATTTTGCTTCCCAGGGCAGTTACTTTAGAAATGGATGCTGAGAAATCTGAAATATTAGCTATGGTGCGTGCTTTTTACCCAGCCCATAATTGTGTGCTACTTACCCGTCTTTACGACTTGCATAACCTCTTTGTGTGAAAGATAGATGCATGGTCAATCAAATAGGCAGGGCTTTGCAAATTTCTGATTGTGGTGCGTGAGATTTCGTGCACCAAAACATCTCTGAGGTGCACGTCGTGCACCTGGAGAGTAGATCTCGTGAAATCACCATCTGTTTGCTCCTTGCGGGGTAGGCTTGTTATCACAAAATAACGGGAACCTTAATCCCCTGACACCAAGCCATGCGTAACCTGAGAGATCAAAATAATCAGATACAATAATAATTAAATCCCCCAGCTTTCAATACGAACGCACGCTGCTTATCAAAGTAAAAAAGATAAAGCATGTCACTGAGTTCGTTCTCAGGACAGGCAGTACACGGTGGTTTTGGCTAGTAAATTTCAATGGAAGGGAAGAGTACCTGCTTCCCTGCATGTCTTTATCCTTCGCTTAAGCAGCTCAGTGCGTTCAGTATGGCATGAAGTATTTGCGGCAATTGCAAGAGTATAATGCAAATTATGTTTATGTGTATGACAGACTTTTTTATGTCCTTTCGTATTCCAACTGACTCCACAAGTACAAAGCCTCATCAAATCTAGAATGATATTCGTAGAAAAAAGAACTACGGAAACATTTATGCACAAAGTAAGCTACAAGCAATCTCAGCAACATCAGCACATGAATTTTCAGCAAACTGCTTTGTTCCACACTCACTCTTCTCCACGCCATGCTCAAACAACACCTTCAAACTAATGACAACGACATATAGGGAGAAATTGAGTTCTAATGCGACACAAAAGAACGATCAAACCATTGATAAAATTTCGTATCAGAAAGGAAGCTAGCAATTAGCGCGAGACTGAAGTCTGGTGCGACACAAAAAAGCGATCGCACAATTGATAAGTTTCCGCGTCATTCAGAAAGTGAGCAACCAGCTAAGGGACCGATGAAGTAAGCACACCAGCATCAAAATTTTGTAAACAACTACAGAATACAGAAGGAAACGTAGGCATATGGCAGGATGATGAATATCTTTGGTGCACGAAAATTTGTGTGCCTCATGCCGGCACATGGTGCAGGTGAGGCGCACGATATGAGCTGCGCCTAATTTGCAAAGCCCTGATAGGTTGTCCTATGGTGTATGGCTACTTAATTAAGTGTCTCTTGTGTTCTGCATCCGATACTTTATTAGCAGCTGTTTATTTCTGTTATTGTTTCAAACACATCGTACAGCGGCAACTTTATAGATGTAGAGTGATAATTGCTGCAGTACAATAAGATTACATACAACAATGGTGCATGTTTGAATTTTCTTTCTTCAGATGCTGATGGATTTATGGAAAAATTGGCCTCGGCTGGATTAACAATGCGCACTTTGCCTAATGAAGGTGTTACATATTTTCAAGACAACATCAAAAGGCCATTTATTCAAAACCGGATTGAAAATCTCAGGGATCGCTTTACCGATCATCATGTCCTGTCCCTGTACAAAATTCTTAGCCCTTCAATAATGTCCGACGATAGAACCAGCTATGGTGTTGAAGAAATCGCCTCACTGCATTCACAGTTTGGATGTGTTGCTGATCGAGAAGGTGCACACATTTTTGGAAGTCTTGAAGAGTGTCAAGATGAGTGGAAGAGTTTTTGTTCATTTTCGGCTGGGACATGGATGCACAAAACACAGAACCAAGTTATCGCTGAATTGAACGAAAATTGTACTGTACGGAGCGTTTTCCCGAACATGTCATCCTATGTAAACATATTTATAGTTATCCCGATCCACACCCCTGATGTGGAACGTACCTTCTCGCAACTGAAGTTGATTAAAACGCGTATTCGAAATTGACTGAAAGAGGAGACTTTGGATGCTTCATTGAAAATTGCAATTGACGGTCCCGAATTAAAGGAGTTCAATGCTGAAAAAAGCAGCTTTGCTTAGGGCTAAGCCCAAAAAACAGTCGACTCTTGAGGAAATGAATTCTATTCCTCAGCACATACATTTTATTAAATATGATCTACCTATCCATCTTATACCTTTCTTTAGTTAGTTTGATGAGCCTGAAGTCTATGACTCATGTGAGGCTTTGTTGCTCTGATAAGACAAGAGTCAAGTAAATACTGCATATTTTGACTTCTTTCTGCTAGCTTTTGTGTGTGACTTACTGCATGCAGTATACTGACAAGAAATGAAATCGCGAAGGTATGGAACTTAATTGTTAAAATCATCTTTCATGTGTGCCTAGGTAGGTATATCTTTACAGTTAAACCAGTTGATAGTCCATGACGGATACTACTTTGACAGGCTAGAAATTTTTTGAGCTTGTAACTTAAATTTTTGCTCGGGGAGAAATTTGTGGCACACATTTACTTGGTTTTTCTGGAGCATGACTACATTTGACTTGATGCTAGACAGCTTCAATTTTAAGCAATTTTCAGCCTTAAATGCACTTGATGCTTTAAAACTTTCGGCGATTTGCCCCAAACCCAATTGGGGGGCTCAGAACGCCCCCCAACACCCATTTCAAAATGGGGCGGCTGCGCCGCTTAATTCGCCCAGCACTAAAAAAATCCTGGGCAGAACCCTGTTTTTGTGGATACAAAAACATGAAGGTCACCTGCATGCTTAGTTCATACTTATAGGCCACGGGTTGATAAAATTGCCTTTAACGTTTGTCCTGAGGGAAAAATGATCACAACTAGCTTGTAAAATCAGGGATTTCTTATAATAAATCTGCCTTATTCAGGGGAAAAGGGCATCATTTTTCTTAAAAGGCACACTAGGTGTGTTCAGACAACGCACCATGGTTGTGATGGTGTGTTCCTTGATCGAGCCTGATACACCTGCCGTTTTAGCTTCTGACAACGAGAAACATGCGCACTGTGTATCCACACCTATCTTGTCGATCTTGTCGATCTTGTCAACTTTGCACGGGTGACCATTTATAGCTAGGCTCTGATTGGATAAGTATACCAAAAGGCAGCCCTCTGTCTTGATATGGGGGGACATTAAAATCTTTTATATTTTAGCGAGACGACATCGGGAGATTCCCACATATGCTCCAAGTCCAGACCACAGGGTCATGATAACCTTAATTATTCACGACCCAAGATGCAGAAAAGTTAGTAGTCTGAACACACGGACTATTGCCCCCGATAATCAGAGGCAACATAGGGTTAAAATAAGGCCTGATATGAATAGGAGCTGAGAAAGTGAGCAACTAGAAGAGAGACTGTGATCTGGCCTGGAAGTCTTTCAACTTAATGATGGCAGGAATCGTGAACAAAATTGCTGAATGCCAATGATTTCACACAGAGCGACAAATTCTCTGGAGAGTAAATGAAGCTCTCCCCTATTACAGGGTGAACGTAAACTGTCGATGACAAGGACACGAAGACCAACCAAGAAATTGTAGTAATCAATACACAAAGATTTATGAAGGGTGAGTTCTGCTGGCGGGTAGGTGTAAGTAACCCTCTGGATGCTAGAACTTGAGACTCCAGCTGTGACCTTAAACATGTTTTGCGGGCGCTTAACACTCAGCCTTATCCAGAAGGTTGACTCACCCGGAGAAATACAAAATAGAGGTTTCAAAAGTTTTTCAAGTTGCAGGCTGCAGCATGAAAGTAGGCGGCTCAATCTCTTAATACTGCCACTGTTACCTGTCTTATTTAGTCATATTTAGGAAAAGTAGCCAGCACAAATACTAAAATATTTGAAAGTAAGAGTCAACCCTTGAGAAGGCTCCCGCCTACTTTTGAAACCACTGCAAAACCCGAGCACAAAAACTAGTCTAACACTGCAGAAACATGAGAGCATAACAGTATAACGATTTTTTAAACGAAGGGTAACGTCAAAAATGAAATTCTAGCAGTGGATAGAGTACACCAAAACATGACATATAGTTTTTATTTCATGGCAAAAGCTTGTGCAGTTTTGGAGATATCAAGCCCCAAAGCTAAGCAGCTACCATCTTGCCTTTAATTATGCATGAAGTCACTTGTGTACCACTCAAATTATCCAAACTTTGTACCCAAAATACTCTATCTTGAATTGCCTCAGAGTATTTTTTCTTTCATTTTATCATAAAGCTGGATAATATGTCAAAGATCTGTTGGAGAAAATATACAATTTAAATATAGTCAATGTGGGTAATTATGGCGTACTTCAAAATGCGGGTAATGATGGCGCACTTACGAAAGTCCATTTCACACGATGTAGCAGACTCCTAGGCAAGTGGTTTGAGATTCACAGCCTTCGTGTGTTATACTCCCAGTCGTTCCGCTACACGAAGGCAGGCAATAACGTTCGTCCGTCGTGTAATTCCACATAGTTGCTGTGGTACTTTTAGAGCCCCAACTCGGACCTATTAAAACTTTGCGTCCTGTTATTAAAACTTTTTCATTCCTAGCCATGGCGGCGCTATTTCAACATAATTGACTTCAAGAAATTAAAGGATACTCGCTATTCTCTAACAAGAACATGAACTAGCGACCTTTTGCACCGCATTCTCTCAGTTTTAAGGAGCGCCACCATTGCCCACACTGAACTAATGTGGTGGATACTCGTGGCGCACCTGGTAAAGTAGGCAATCAAACCAGCAGATGCACATGTTTAGGATTTCTCTAGAACAATTTTTCATAGTTTTTCACTGCCAACACTGTATCTTTGCCGCCTGCAATAGCCCGTCAGGACTTTCTCAAAATCTGGCTTTGGGGGGCTTGGGTTGGGCGCATATCAGGACCATGCATAACTCGAAGCTCATTTTTAGAAAAATGCAAGCGTTTTAGGTAGCACCCTCTAAGGAATAATAAAGTGTAATAAATTTTCTTCCATTTAAAAGCAACATGAATGGGATTAACTAATTCAAGTCTAGTTGAACATGAAATTGCGTCGGCGCGCCAGGATTTCCCACACAAGCGCCACGATTAGACTTTTCAAGGGTAATCATGGCGCAGCAAACTTTTCTAAATATTTCTTTAACTTTTGGCTTTTACATGAACAGTCAGGGTAAATATGAAAGGTAGGAAGCCTCTGCAAGTGCTTGGCACAAAATATGCGTTCTATCCATTTTGTGTTTTCGTTACGAATCAAATTACCAAAAAGCGCGCCATAATTACCCGCATTGACTATATAGGTAATGCGTTACTAAGGAACTGATAATGCTCAGCAATGGTACACCGATGACATCATGAAATGAAGATGGTAGCTGCTGAGCTTTGAGGCTCGATATCTCCAAAACTACTCAAGATTGGGCTATGAAATAAACGCGAAGTTTCATGTTTTGATGTGCTCTATCGCCTAGGTGGGTAGGTCTAAAATTTCATTCTTGACGTTACCCTTCCTTTAAGTTTACATAGAAAAGAAGGATAATATACTCAACATACAGTAATTATACAATATACTTGCCTTCCTTCACAAGGAGCTTCTCAACTTCTTTACGGAAATTAGCCCGTGCAACATCCACTGGTCTCTTTTTGGCATTATTGAATGTGAACAAGCACTTTTTCCCATCATCACTTCTAAGCAACGCCTTTACGCACTCAACCCGACCCACACAGGCTGCAAGATGTAAAGCAGTCTCGCACTCTTTTGTCCTCAAAGATGGATCAGCATTATGAGAGAGAAGTAGTTCAATAAGCTGCCATCGATTATGAGCAACACAAATATGCAAAGGCTTGAACAAATCAATACCATGCTCTGCTTTATTCAACACATTTCTGTCAATGTCATTTAAACATGCTTCCAACGTAGTGACAGTGCCTGTTTTGCATTCATGAAAAAGTCTTTTTTCATCATCTTTTTTCCTGAAAAGAAAAACTATCTTTTTAACTCAAAGCAAAATAGCTGATAACAAGCAAAAAACAGTATCAACACCCACACATATTTTTAACTCAAAGCAAAATAGCTGATAACAAGCAAAAAACAGTATCAACACCCACACATATTTTTAACTAAAAGTAAAATAACCAATGGCAAGTGATCCCTTTGCTCTCGCTCGGCTCGTCACACACATTCTGTACTCCAGGCAGGCCATAATCGGTCACCTGGGATGGCTCAACACTCAACTCCAGAAAAGATGACCAGTCTGTTAGCATGCTACGTAACTGATGTGCTAATCAGTTTCAAAGATCTTTCTTTGTTTTGCACAGTGTGTGGATGTGTTGAATGAATACCTAAACCTGTTTCGCAAAACACTCCATTGTGTTTAAAAAGGGTTTATTCATAAATGCAGCTATATCGCCTCACAACAACTGGGTTTGACTAGTGCACCAATGGTGACTAATTAAGTAAAAGAACGAAGCAACTACTCACTAATACATATCTTCTTCATTCAAACTTGTAATCATAACACAAAATAGAACAAACCAGATTTAATCACAATTTTTTTTGTCTTTAACAGTGTATGCATCCGTGAACTAAGCAACGTATATGATCAAAAATAAAATAGAATAGAAGACTCGTGTTGCTCATACATTGCTTGCAAAAAAAGTGTGTATAGCCCTGAAATTTGGACCACTCGTTCCTGCTCATAAATGAAGGGGAAGTACCAAATTTAGGTCCCACAGGTGGTCTGATACGAAAATTAAACACATTTGAAATATTCAGACAGGCAATATAATTTTCCATAGGAACCAATACAAAAAACGTTGTGTTTTAATAGTAGGGCAAGTAAGACAGAATTCTGCAGAATTCAGAATTTGATTTATAAGTATTCTTGAACATTTTGCCAGCCACAGTGAACCCTTTTACTGCAAGAATTCTCCATATCCTGGAATTTTTGGCCAGTTGTAACCTACTAAATTTCCGAATTTTTTAATACAAGACTTCACCGTATGCTTGAACTTTTGGCCTCCTATAACCCACTAATTTTAAGTTTTTTTCAGGTAAGATTTCACAGTAGGATCAAACTTTTGGCCTTCTATAACCCACTGAGCTTTCAATTTTTTTTAATGCAAGAATGAATTCACCATATTCCCAAATTTTTGGCCTATAATCCACTAATTTTGAATTTTTTTGTAACGTAAGATTTCACCGTTTGCTCAAACTTTTGGCCAGCCATAACCTACTGAAGTAAGAATTTTTTTAGAAAAAGATTTCACCGTACTCTCGATCTTTTGGCCTGTTACAACCTACTAAATCTCCAAATTTTTTAACACAAGATTTCACTGTATGCTCGAACTTTTGGCCTTATGTAACCCACTGAACTTTGACATTTTTTTAATGTAAGACATCCCTGTATTCTTGAACATTTGGCCAGCCATAGCCAACTAAATGTTGAACTTTTTTACTTCCAGAATTCAACGTATTCTCCAACTTTTGAACTGTTGTCACCTACTAAATTTCCGAATTCTTTGAATTCAAGATTTCACAGTATGCTCAAACTTTTGGCCTTCTATCATCCACTAATTTTTGAAGTTTTTTCAGGTACAAGTTCACAGGAGGACTGAACGTTTGGCCTTCTAGAACCCACTGAACTTTGATATTTATCTTATTGTAAGACATCCCTGTATTCTTGAACATTTGGCCAGCCATAGCCAACTAAAGGTTGAACTTTTTTACTGCAAGAATTCAACATATTCTCCAACTTTGGGCTGGTGTAACCTACTAAATTTTCAAATTTTTTTATACAAGATTTCACCGTATGCTCGGACTTTTCGCATTCTATAACCCACTGATCTTTGAATTTTTTCAATGCAAGAGTTCATCTTATTCTCGAACTATTGGCTATCTGTAACCAACTGAACTTTAATATTTTTTAATGTAAGATATCCCCGTATTCTTAAACATTCGCCCGGCCATAGCCAACTAAAGTTTTAAACTTTTTTACCGCAAGAACTCAATGAATTCTCCAACTTTTGGCCTGAATTGTAACCTAATAAATTTCCGAATTTTTTGAATACAAGATTTCACCGTATGCTCGAACTTTTTGCATTCTACAACCCACTAATTTTTGAAGTTTTTTCATGTAAGATTTCACAGTATGCTCGAACTTTTGGCCAGCCATAATCTACTGAAGTACGAATTTTTGTAATGCAAAATTTCCCCGTATTCTCAAACGTTTGACCTGCTGTAACCTACTCAATTTCAGAATTTTTTAATACAAGATTTCAACTCCATGTCGAACTTTTAAGCTTCTATGACCCACCGATCTTTGAATTTTTTCAATGTAATGTAAGATATCCCCGTATTCTTGAATATTGGGCCAGCCATAGCCAACTAAAGTTTAAACTTTTTTGCTGCAAGAACTCAACACATTCTCCAACTTTCGACCTGTTGTAACCTGCTAAATTTCCGAATTTTTTTAATACAAGATTTCACCGTATGCTCGAACTTTTGGCCTTCTATAACCCACTGAACTTGGATATTTTTTAATTTAAGATATCCCCGTATTCTTGAACACTTGACCAGCCATAGCCAAATAAAGCTTGAACTTTTTTGCTGCAAGAATTCAACGTATTCTCCAACTTCTGGCCTGTTGTAACCTACTAAATTGTCAATTTGTTTAATACAGGATTTCACCATTATGCTAAACTTTTGGGCTTCTATAAGCCACTGAACTTTGAATTTTCTTAATATAAGAATTTAGTGTATTCTTGGACTTTTGGCCTGCTATAGCCTACTAAATTTTAAATTTTTTTTAATGCAATAAATCGCCCTACTATCACACTTTTTGTCGCCTATACCCCACTATTTTGCTTCAGATAGTTTCAGAAATTTCTAGCGGTTTCAGACGATCGTTTCCAGGCGTTTCTGATCGTTTCTCAACCTTTCTGATCGTTTCTGAACGTTTCAAAACGTTGCCCAACGTTTCAAAAACAATGGAAACGCACAAGGAGCTTCTCTACTTGATGCCAAATAAAGATGACTTCACAAACAATGTTTTGTTAATTGAGCTCAAGTATCTGAAGACAATGGTCCTGAGCTGCTCTTAGTGCTACCGTTTCACTGATTGCTGCTATTGTATTGGGTAAGTGAACAAGGGCAATTTATGTCCGTTTTCTAACGTCTCAAACAACTTAAGTTGAGAATGGTGGGTTTTCGCATGGAGGGTCACATATCTCCTACGAACAAAAAAAAAATGGATACGAATGGAACAAATATCTGAAATAAACAAAAATGACCAAAAGATGAAGATAGGAACAAGACACCTAAGTGTATTGAATGACAATACGAGAAGTAGAATTTAACACAGGAGTA
>JAOBRC010085567.1:0-15518 GCA_027575255.1 Scolionema suvaense | reverse complement strand
ACTGTTTCCCAATTCTTCAAATCGTCAAACTTGTATCCTTTGTGTGATAACACTACAATTGCTTCCAATACTGTAGCGAACAAGGTGTTACCAATAAAAGAAGTGCGTTCCTCAAAATACGGACACCTTCTCCTGTCACCCTCCTTTCTCATTTAACGAGAGTAGATAACCTTTTTTACGCGCGAATCGTAAAGGCGCAAGCCTTGCCTCTTGTTCTACTTGCAAACAGACCAAAAGAACATGATTTCAAAACGATCAGAATCCCTTTCAAAGTCAATGATCTTGATAAACATATGTAAAAGACTTTTGGCCTCATTTTGCCTATATGCGTTGCTCTGTTCAAATCCCGTCTGCACTGCATATTGGTTGATTTTAGTCATTTCAAAATTTTCTTTGACAAACAACGACACGAAAATGAAAAGTCAATAAATTAAAGGGCATACTGTATTCGAAAACATGACGAAAAATTCATCACAAGGAAAACACTTCTTAAGTTATAATGTATTGACATGTTTCGACTGCCACTTTAGCTATCATTAGAACATCAAACAGATTAAGTTACATCAGCTTATATACCCAAATGACAATTAAAATTCTAAGCAATTGAATGTTGAAAAAGCATTCAAATCACAATTGAACCACTCAGGAATAAATACTTAAGTACACATAAACTAGAGAAATTGACACAAGGGCAACATATATCATTAAGCCTAAACTGTTAAAAAATTGATACAGGCAAGTCAACAAGCTAGAAAGGAACAAAAAAACAAGACCAGACAAGACAAAAGCCAATAAGATAAACTAAATAGCAGCAGAATACATAATAAAGCAACAACAACAACAAAAAAAATAACATTATAATAATATGAAAACATTATTATGCTTTACCTAGATATCAAGGTTAGGCTTTTCAGTGATGATGTGGTATGCCTCTTTTATTCTCAAAATACTTTCATGTGGGCTACTGTCTACAATAGAAAAGCCATCTAGATCACACATTTCCCTACGAACAATGCTATTATCGAGATGTTGGGAAATAGCTGTTACACTCTTGATACCAGATAAATGTTTAGTTGCACGGGCCTGCAAGTGTCGGGTTGTTTACTCAATATACTGAGAATTACATTCAACAAATTTATAAACAACCTGAGACTGACGTGTGACAGGAAGGCTATCTTTGGTGCTGACGTAATTGCTCATTTTGAAAGGTGTGCATACACGCTTGATGGAAATGCTATCACAGAACTTGTCAACCAGTTCCTTACGTTTAGCCTGGGTACGACTAGAATTGATTCCTATGTATGGGAGCTTGAAATACAAGGTGCTTGTGTTACTATCAACAATAGGTTGTTCCACATTACTTACCTTGACAGTTTTATTCAGGAATAACCTGATGACTCGATCAACAAAAATGAGAAGGATAGCAGTTTTTGTACAGGATATCCTTGATATACAATAAATCTGTGTGAAAGCCATTACATGAGCTGTTGATTTTACAAGCCCAGTGAAGAAGACATCTGACTAAACCTACCTTGTATGTTGAAGGCGTGAAGCTGTTGAAGTTGGTAAAAAGTCCAGTAAATGTAGGCTTCCGATAAACAATGGTGGAAATAAAAGATTGAGTGTTATCAACCATCATATTTAAGAAAGGCAACCGTTTGCAAATTTCATGTTCACAAGTAAATTTAACCTTGGGATGTTGTTGATAAATGTATGAAAAGAACAAATTCGCATCACTAGCTGAGTCAAAAACATCAAATATGTCATCCACATACCTTCGGTAAAATCGTACATCACAAAGCCCAAATTCTGATAACCATTTATTTTCATTGTGACCCATAACTAAGTTGGCCAATGTGGGCCCGAGTGGAGACCCCGCAGCAACACCATCAACCTGATCATAGAAATTACCTTTGAATAAAAAATGTGTTTTAGCTGTAACAAACTTATTACCTTGGATAGCAGATAGCAGATAGTAGATAGCAGATAGCAGACAGCAGATAGCAGATAGTTTATTTTCATGGTCTTTCTCTACTGTTAGACTGACTGTAAGATCTATTGTTTTCTTTAATGAAACTAAAGTCTTGCCAGCTATGTATAGATCTTTCCGCTCTTCAACAAACGAAAATGAATATGACGTACAATGTTTTTTCCAACTGGGCCTACAATCGCCAACTTATTTATGGGTCACAATGAAAATAAATGGTCATCATTAGGATTTGTGATGTAGTTAGTTTCCTTACGTTACACTACTGCATTCTTGTCGCAGATCTTTACAAGTAAGAACAGAAAGGTGGTCATGGCTAACATTTTGTTAGCAGCGATCAGCCAAATAATCATAGCAATCTGGCAACGCAGGAAGAGGTTTGAAACAGCAATGGAACAATAAATGTGTACACCATACCAGAGATATCTGAGCAAACACATTTTTCAGTGACTGAAGATCGTACACAAGGTATAAAGAAAAAGGCGAGTAGATCCAATTTTACAGTGGTGAACAGCTGCACAGAATTTCATTTAATTGCTCTCTAGCAGCGAGGAACATAATTCCTTTCACCCTCTCTCTAGATCTACATTTAAAAAGAATCTGCAAAGTACGGTTTGCTACGGTATGCTCCTTTGTGAGAGTGGAGACATAAAGCGGCAGGCTATCTTTCACCTCATTTGCATACTACCCTGGAGTATGCCCTGCGTGGAGTTAGTGGTTATTATTGCACTATCAACTTGACAAAATGAAATGTTAGTCGGTAAAGATAAGATGAAGAAAAGTACAAATGAAAGTCTGATTGTCTCAAAAGCAAAAGCTGAAAGCCAGGAGACTCTACCACTGTTTTTACCAGGCTACCTGCCGCAGGTACCGATACGTCGGCCGTTTCTTAAGACCACCGTTTTCAAATACGTGCCAAAAGCGATGGTTTCGTGGGAATTCGCGATTAAAATTTCTATAAAGTACGCGTTATACGTTATGGGCATCAAACACATCAAAACCATGTTTGCAGTACATTTTCAGAATAATAATAATTTTCAAATTTTGCGATCAATGTTAGTAACATTGTTTAATGTTCTCATGGCTCAATCTTTTGTGCTATGATCATACGCTGATTAACACGCCCTGGACCACGTTGTTTGCTGCATGCTTTAACATTCTTTATTCCTCATCGACTCCACCTTTCGTAATGTATCTTTGCATTCTCCAATGCTCACTGGACTCCATTTTTCCTAGCATATCTCAGTATTCCTTAGTTCAATTAGATACCAAATTTTCTAACATGCCGTAACTCTCCAATTCTCATTTGATTCTGAACAGGGCATCTAATAGTAATCTCCAATGTCTCCATTTTTTACAATCACTTTTGCTGCAGCGAATAAAAGACGAAGATAATGAGCAATGTTGGTCACAATTCTAACCATTTGTTAAGAAGAATCTCCTCTTGAGAGAACGTCATGATTTGGGCGGCTAAGTGTTTTTTTTGTTTGCTTCTGCACATGCGGAGTAAAAGTAATGTGAGCTGCACGTGTTCTTCAATGTAAAAAAATTAGTTGCTTATGTCATTCAATTTCTAGAAGCAAAGCTTTTTGCTTTGCTTTGCTAAAGTTTTTGCTAAGTAGAAACCTACATTTATTCACCATTTTAAGCCATAGAAAATGTCATTCTGAATCACTAACTTTTTTAGAATACAGTAGAGTCTCTTAACTCGAACATCCAAGGTGAACGGTAGTGCGCACTAGTTATAGAGAGATTCGACCAACAGAGAATTGGGACTCTTTTCCAACTTCTTATATGAAGTGTCGATAATAAATCATATATCTCTTAACAAAACAAAAGCAAAATCTGGAAACAAAATCTTTTATGAAGTCAAGTAAACCCCTACTTTGCGTATTAAAAAGGATGAAAACACAATGATATGAAAACAATTATTGTATTCTGTTGGAAAAAAATCAAAACAAATTAAGTTTTGTCAAAGAAATCATCCGAAATGTTGCTCGTGTTATAGCCACAATCTTATAATTGGTTGTACAATCTTATCATTGGTTGTACAAGCTTATCATTGGTTGTACAATCTTATTATTGGTTGTACAATCTTATCATCGGTTATAGAAGGAAAATAAGCAACGGGTAGTGTTATAGCCACAATCTTATCATTGGTTGTAGAAGGAATATAAGCAACGGGTCGTGTTATAGCCACAATCTTATCATTGGTTGTAGAAGGAATATAAGAAACGGGTCGTTTTATAGCCACAATCTTATCATTGGTTGTACAATCTTATCATTGGTTGTACAATCTTATCATTGGTTGTACAATCTTATCATTGGTTATAGAAGGAACACAAACAATGGGACAGGACTATGATTCGTGTTAAGGAGTGATTTGAGTCACCGAGGTTTGAGTAGTAAAGAATTTTTCATGATAATTTATTTGAAACTTTTCACTGTGTATATGGAAGTATGTTCATGAGGGAAATTTTCAGGGATAAAGGTAATAATTCACAACGTTTGTTCTGGAGTTTCATTCACATGTTTACATTTATTTACTCCCTGTGAACAATAGAAAGTGTGAGTAAAAGAAAAAAATTTCTGCTAGCAGAAATTTAGCAGGAGTTTTGGCGTCGCATTTACAAAACAATTGTGACTTGTGATAATAATGGTGTCAACATTAAGGATTAAAAGTATCATCATGGATTGGTTATAAAAACAACCATTAAAGGTTGGTGATGAACAGAGCCTTCGAACCTTTCCAATATAAGATTGTAGCAAAAAAAGATCTTTCAAACCTTTCCAACATAAGTCTGGAGCAAAAAGATTATTTAAACCTTTCCAATAAAAGACTGGAGCTATAGAGATCGTTCAAACTTTCTAACATAAGATTGGAGCAAAAAAGATTTTTCAAACCTTTCCAAGATAAGTTTGGGGCAAAAATATCTCTTCAACTAATTAGGTAGGAAATAAACAGATCTTCAGATGCCAATCAAATTTTATTGTGGAAGGAACTATTCAGAAACTTGGCATGGCGACAGTTGGCACGACAACAGTTGTAGCATTTTTGTAATAGCTGATACAGTCGACATATTTCCAATTCTGGATTACAGCATTAAGGTATCACTTTTTGGCCAGTTAACTTCATAAAAATGTATTCTGTCAGAGACGATCCTTTGTCATTGTGCTATCAGAAAGATTAAGCATTTTACGCTTGGTTCCCATTGCGGCGTAAGGCTTCGCTTGGCTAGTTGACAAGGTTTGGCTTGGCTATGGCGAGGCGGCTCCCATTGTAGGATAGGCGTCATTTGCTCTGTAATTTACGTTTTCTCCTTAGCTTTAAATTTGGTTTACCACGTGGGCGTTCTCTGAAATAGTGGAAGTGGCGCAGTGGAGTAGTGGAGCAGCCATTGGGGATGAGTACAGTTCATTCCAATGCAGTACATTTGGTTTAAGTGAGCTACGACAAGCCTGATCGTTAAAAAATGAAACATTTTTCATTCTGGTCGACAAGCCTTACGCCGCTAGCTGTCAATTAAAAGTAGCCAACGAATCCAGTTCCCACTGCGTTGCAAGCCGCATCTATCTGACAAGCCCAAGCCAAGCCAAGCCAAGGCATACGCCGCAATGGGACCAAGGCTTTAGCACACATAGTTACAAGAGTCACATCTGTTACGGCCGCCACAGTTACCTTTGTTCGCGAATAAGTGCGAGGGCAAATCCCTTTTTTGAACCTTGACTGCAATCTTGATCCTTACATGCATTCGCCTCTGGTCTGATGCATTTAATTTTTTAACATGGGTGCCAAGCTATGAGGTTATCACTCTGCTCCGCTTCGAATCAGCTCACTCGTTCAACACACAGCTTGGACGAACCTCACCGGAAAACAGCCGGCGGAGATGTCGAATGTTTAGCGCGATAATTAATGCTGACGCCACACATAATCCACTCCGACCAATCAGACCGCTTCTGATTGCAAAAATAATTATGCGCACGTGCTTAGAATCATGGTCGCATTTAAATAAAAGTTTTCCTGCTGCGCTATGTAAACAACAAACAACCATGGTTGCTGAGATACCATTTCAGTGCTTGTGCGAGAAGTGGGTAGCTGCTCTAATATCATGTCGGTGGGAAACAATAATTGTATCGCTGCGGGGAACTGTTTATGCCGATAGAAGCTAGATTTCGATTCGGATATACCGATCCAAAATTGCCTGAAGCGAGATCATTGCTAATGAGACTAAGAAAGCTTGGTATTCTATTTGTATTCTTCCCTGTAGCGGTGATACGATCTGTAGACGGTGTTTTCGAGCTGTGTCCCAAATTGAAATATATGAATGTGTTATCAAGGTCGTCGCAAGTTCTCTCTAATGCAGTAGTTCAAAACAGCCTTCACTATCGCTATGCACCCCCACCATTCTCCATCGATTCCCCAAACTTCTACCAGATCAAGCAAAGGAATGAAGACTTCACCTCTTCCTGTCCGACCTATAAAGAAAAGGCTTTCATTCTCGGAGGATGAAATACGGAAAGAGATAGCTGAGGGGGTTACTATCTCTATGGGAACAAAGAAGGCTTATTTAATCCTATTTTTACTGGGCAAGGCAAACTTTTACGGTATTTCCTGAACGGCAAAGGCTTAAGAGGTGAAACTTGGTCAATTTCGTCAGCAGACACTAGATCGGTAGCGGACACCATTACTCAATCACCCGCACATACGCAAGGTTCGGATAAAAGTTTTGTTTGGGTAGGTGAGGATGAGGGCTGGCAAAAAAATTCATCGCAGAAGAAAAAATATAAAACAATACTTTCAAAGAACTTATCTGATTGGATCATGATGGCAGCTTGGACCAATCAAAACTAGGGCATTTTGACAGCACTTTGACGGGTCCAGATCTGGACGCAAAGATTTCCTGTGAGGATCTAACAAGCCCGGAATGAGCAGCCCTGCGCTGACGATAGGAGAAAGCAGTGGAGAGATTTACTGGGGTTGGCACCCAAGTCATTAATTTTTGTGACAGATCATCCTAATTATGATGCAGAACGCCGTTTTACGCATGCATTATCTAGCTTGCCTCCCACGTGTAGCAGCACTGCCAAACTGCTTCTCAATCGCAAGTCACATGTTCATCGCACATATGCTCATTTTTTAACCACATCATGGGGGGTGGGGGTTTATGCATCTCTCATCTCTCCATCCTAAATTTTGTATAACGCTGGAATTGATCCATAGGTGTGTCTATATTTTTAAGGTGTTATCTTCAGACATTTGGACACGTTTCTTGGAGCATGCTGGCTTATCTGTGCAGTATTTTACATAGGCAAGCTGTTAGCGTTGGCAGAGCATGCTATTGGTAAGACTCTTTCGAGCGCGCCATGCAGGCGATAGGCAGGGGAGATAAATATACTCCTCTCCCCTGAGCAGGGTCATAGCACCCACTTCCTTGCCTGAAAACAGATAATCACAGTGGAACTTTAATTCTCCTCATTATGTTGAATAACAATTCAAGCATACGAGTAGTCCTCTTTCTTTAAATATATGAGTATCTTACAGACTGCATTTGATATTCTTTTCATACACAGGCAATCATCACAAACCGGAAGACTGCTGTAAAGATCAGCTTTCAAATTTAAAAATCTACGTTGATGATGACCTGTGTGGTAGAGCTGGCGATACAACAAACTTGAAAGAAATTGATATTTTTTGTCGTCGTCCCATGAGAGGAAAATCAGTGAAGATTTTGTTACCGTCAAAAGGCTCCCTGTCGCTATGTGAAGTAGAGATATTTGGAAGAAAAGCTCCAGGTAAATAGACTCTTAGTTGCAGACTTTCAGTAGTCACTGTGCACTGCAGTACCTTTTGATAACGCATCATGTGAATAATAGAACATTGATCAAAAACGGTATATCGGAAAAATATTTATGTGACTTCACTTAAGCGCTCTGAGAAACAAGCAAATTTTTGGGAACCTGTCACTAATGCTCATTTTCCACATAATGCCATTTTCAGAAAGATTAATCACGCGTTCTGGAACTAAGCTCAAAAGTATCCAAATAGCCCAATATTCAGAAAACACGAATAAGTATTTGCATGACGTATTTGTTCGACTCTTTTTTTTAGTCGTTTTCTATGGCCCTGCTATATTTAAATTTTTTTCGAAACTTTCTTTTATTCCAAGTATTGTCGATTGTAAGTATTGTTTATCCAATACGTTTTTATCTTGCGGTAATCTCTGCCTCGTCTGTTCTGCTAGGATTGTTTCATTGTTAATCTATATCTATCTACAGATGTACACACAACGTCTTGAACCCTATTTTCACCAGTCTTTTTTGCAACATGTTTTTAGAGAAATTGTCAAAAATTAAGGGGGGGGGGCAGTGCAAATAGGGTTAAGAGCAATGCTAGTCTCTCTACATTTGGCAATTCCCTAATGTGGCGAAGAACTCCCTGTGATGGTGGCAACAAAGCACGTTTCAACAGTTCATTTTCAACGCATCTACAGACATTCAGTTTTCTAGACTAACTCTATGTTAGAAATGAGGGCTAAGATACGTTCTTTGCAAATGTTTCATTATAAACTAAAAATGAGGGTTAAGATACGTTTCTTCTAAAAGTTTGACTATGAGCTAGAAATGAGGGCTGGTATATTATTAATATTTTGATTAAAAAAAAAAAAAGAATGGGCCAAAGCATTCGGATGTCAATTACTCATCTATAGAAGCAGCATGCTCATCGTATTTCATGGCCTCAACTAATGGAGGCCCCATAATGTGTTTCAACTTTAAAGCTTGCTTGAGTTGGAACTATAAAACCTTATGAAGCTGTTCCAACGTATTGGTTCACTTGAAGCACAGCTGACTCAGAAAAGTGGCCACCATAAATTTTGCTGATATGTGTGGTAAATACGCCGTGGAAATAAATATTGTGTGATATTTGTTTACGTTTGTGAACCACCATTACCAAATAATATAAAAATGCTTTTAAGAGACATGCAAAGTTTGACAATATCCTCAAGAACGAAGAATACACTCTCAATTTCATTTTTGGTACCTTTTCTTCAAGAAACAGATTTTAACCAGTGCTCTGGCAATTCTCTGTGCATGACTTTTAAGCAGACGTGACACTGGCAATTGGCAATTCTCTGTGCATGACTTTTAAGCAGACGTGACACTAGTGCAATACATTGTACCTCAATTAATTGCGTGGCCTTTTGAGTGCGTGCCATACAGTACTGCAATCAAATGCAGACTATTACAATTATTACAATTAATCCTGCCCTGTCCATGGGCAAGAATCTGCTTAATCCTGCATAGTATGCACTTAACCCTGCATAGTATGCGCTTAACCCTTCATAGTATGCACTTAACCCTGCATAGTATACGCTTAACCCTGCATAGTATGCACTTAACCCTACATAGTATGCGCTTAACCCTGCATAGTATGCACTTAACCCTGCATAGTATGCGCTTAACCCTGCATAGTATGCGCTTAACCCTGCATAGTATGCACTTAACCCTGCATAGTATGCACTTAACCCTGCATAGTATGTGCTTAACCCTGCATAGTATGCGCTTAACCCTGCATAGTATGCGCTTAACCCTGCATAGTATGGGCTTTTTTGAGAAGTGCTGAGTATGACCCTCCGTAACTAGCCACTCACAACAGTTCCAGATATGAAACCTGTTACACATAAGATACATTGTACCACCAACATGCCATATAAAATTTTCCTTCAAAGTCATTTCTCATGTCCTACGACGTTCAAGAGTTGAAGCACTCAAGCCCGTGGGTGTGACATTTTGAGAAAACACTTTAAAAGTTTGAATAGGATTTACTCCAACGCGTCTGACGAACATGCAATTTGTTTTATATGAACCCTACGTAAATTTGGGGAAAAGTCAGCAAAAAGGCGCCCTTGGGGTGCTTAGAAAAACTTTTGTGTGGCAGAAACTACCAGGGGGGCCCAGAGCGGGGCCTCCACGCGTACTCTGTAACGTTACACGGATAGGATCCGGTAGAATCGTTGAAAGTGAATTTTTCAAAGGATACCGCAAACCCTCAGAAGTCTTAACTGTTGATAATCTTTCGTCAAGTGCTATAGGTATTTTAAAGGCTTTTCGAAGGTTTTGCTCATGACATGTGTTAATCTGGTCAGGCGACAAGCTATTGAAAAAAATGCGCTTTAAGAAGGCACCTGTGTGCCACTTGCTGCGAAGCTGCAAATAGGAATCAGAAAAAAAAAAGTTTCGGTGTTTCAGAGGCTCTAAAACCCCACCCCCAAGTTTTTTTGATAAACAAATCATACATCAATCGAAATATTTCAACCGTCTCTACAAAACGGCGTCGGCATTTTTGTTGTTTTTGATTTGATCGAAAGTTATGAACAATTGAAATCTCGTGATTTCATAACAAAATTTCTAAAAGTTTCCCAATTTCAAGCTACAGCTTCTGATCGGATAAAAAATGCCGACAACGTTTTGGAGGTGCAGCATGTACGTTTCACCTGAAGTTGGTTTGGTGAATATATATTGAGCATAACGGGACGTAGAGCTCCGTAAAGGGCTATAGCCAAGATTTCAAATATTCCTTTTGTTTACGGGCAGCAGGTGGCAATTTATCTCAAAAACTGCAGGATATGAAGCAAGTGCCCTCCATTAATGCATTGATCATCAGCAAACTTGTTGGAAACTTTGCTCAATCAAATTACATGCTCTTGAATGAAGCACCATCTGAGCCTTTGCAGCATCCTAAATAAATTGTTTGTATGAGAGTTGTCTGGTCATTAGCTTGATAATGTGATAATTTGGGGGGGTTTTAGACACTGGAAAACGCATATGCTTACTGTCTGCCTTCTCTTCTTGTCGGCCTTCTTGTCGTCGTTGATTTTCTCTCACTTCTACGATCTTCTCTCTTGTCCAAATAATCACTATTTGCTGCAGTTTCCACTGTTTAAGCATGAAGTGTCAAAATTGTTTCTGCGTCGAATAGAACTAATTTTGCTTCAAACATGAACATTTATTGTTAGACGCTTATCGGATACTGTCTCCTTAATGCTAGACATGATATGGAAGCATATCTTGAAGATGAGTGTTATAGGAAAAAAAGATCTGAAAGGAGTCAAGCTCATAGAAAGTTCAGGAGTTTTTACGTAGATTTTTTAAAACGAAAAACAGGAACTTTCAGACATACCTTGCCATACCAAACAATAGATGGAATTGATACATCTATGGTGGAAATAATAATATGAACAACAGTCCCCAATAGAGAAAATATACTGACAGGCGATAGAAGTCATAACCATTTGAATGGGACTGTTTCGTCATTAAAATATTCTACACCATTACCACAGCAAATCAACAAATAATTTATAAATATTTCCTATGCAGACTTGGTATACTTTGGAATTATACTCACCGTTCGGCTTGTTAGAAACTACATGTCGCGACTGGTACAGAAGTATAGTGCAGTTGTGTCTTTGAAAAATCAGTCTATGAAGTATAGTGTCATGGTGTGTTAAGAAAACATCAGTGGATGAAGTATAGTATTATGGACTGTTATGAAAACGTCAGTCTATGAAGTATAGTGTCATGGTGTGATGAAAACATCAGTCTATGAAGTATAGTGTCATGGTGTGTTATAGAAACATCAGTCTATACCTTTCTGACAAGAAAGAATCTAAGATCAACCTGCAAACAAAAACCCTCCAATTTGTCTCGATGAAGAAGTGAACTGTCTTAAAATGATAAAGATAGATACACATGATTGTAACTACTGCTGTCTTGTCTCTGAATGAATTTAGTTGCATTTTGTGTTTGTCACTTCTGATTCTGTTTTAGAGTGTGTTTGTTACAAACAAACTTTCATTGGCGGATGTAAAGAATACGGAGAAAAGGAGATCAAGGTACTGACAGATTACCCCTACACACCTGAACTATGGGCAGAGAGATGTAAAGAAGAACCAGAGTGTGCCAACTTCCTTTTACAGAGATATGGAGATGCAAAATGTCGGTTGTACAGATATGGATGCACCGCCGGTTCTAGCACAGCATACGCGTTGTATTCAGTGGAGAAATGTGCAGGTATCTAAAATGTGTGGCTATCGGAAACGTTTATCCCATAATGTTTTGTTTCACAGGTTCTTACTCGATCTGTACGAGAGGAAATAGAATAACTTACATTCAGTAAATTAACTATATCTTGCCTGGTAAACGTTTGAAAGCGTCTCTAACACCCCTCACAATTTTGTTTAGCGAGCAGTATTCTATCAAATGCATATGCCAAATTGTGAAGGCTTTTTTGAACCACTTCAGAGCTATTTTTGGAATTGGAAAATAAGAAAATTTTCATTTGTGGAACCTTTCAAGTGGGAGTATTTAAGAATATTTCATTGTGCCAAAAAATCAACATTTTGTGTTCTGGTTAAAACGTTCTCAATAAGGAGTGATGTCCTAAAAATCCAAATTTTGATCAAACATGAAAAGGTATTTCATGCGTTACCAATTACAATGATTAGCTCTTCAGTATTTCAGATTTTGATTCGGAGTGCACTTAACGCTTTGGCTGGCACCAACCAACAAAGACTTCATCAAAGAGTTCATCAAAGAGTTCATTAAAGAGTCGAACCGGAATAGCGTGACATGCTACTCTAGGGCAAGAATTATGCAAAATTCATATCGAAGATTCCTAAGCTGATTATAATATTTCCATTTACTCCCTTCGTAGAGTCTACATTTCTACATACCGCAAGATTGCTAATTTTCGACACAATGGAATGTTTTTCTTTAAACTTTAAATGCAGCATCCTATTTTCTATACATTTATCTTCCAGTCAAGCAAGTTAATTTCTCCTCACCGCAAAAATTTGGACTCTAGTTTTTTCTAAAAGTTTTGCAATACAAGATGAGTGAAAGACCAGCATGCAAGCGCACCGTGCACAATTGTGCACAGCTTCATTTTACATAGAAAAAACTAAAAACAACCGAACTCTTTTACATCAGCATTATGGAGTTTGACCATACAAGTGCATTAAGTTCCACTAAGCAATATTTAAATGATCTGCGCCTTAGAAATGAAGAGAAATACAGAGCAAATTTTTGGCATTTTTCTACGCAGAAGTGAAATCTATACGTTTGTACGCAACAATATTTGAGGAACAGAAAATCCCACGAAGTTTCTGATTATGAAATTGGAATATCAAATTTTGTTTAAATTGACACTCAAGAAATGGACATTTGGCTTTCGTACAATCTGCACGCCTCTAAAGAATAGTATAAACCTGAAATCAGAAAGGCCGCAAACCTCCAAGACTAGGAACTTTTGGCTTTCGTACAATCTGCACGCCTCTAAAGAATAGTATAAACCTGAACGCAGAAAGGCTGTACAACCAGCATGCTTCTAAAGAATGGCTTCCGTACAACCTACATGCTTCTAAAGAATGGCTTCCGTACAATCTGCACGCTTCTATAGAATGGCTTCCGTAGAACCTGCACGCTTCTAAAGAATGGCTTCCGTATAATCTGCATGCTTCTAAAGAATAGTTTAGAGGCACTTGGAAAATAATAAGGTTTTCTTTGATGATCGGTTCTGGAAATACACCCCACTCCAAGGTGCAATTTCTTCTGCGATATCTCGTCGACGAAGTAAAGGCTTTCGCCAATTTTATTACTTCTGTTACTGAGTGCAAGGTTTTACTGAACCCCTGCCTATTCTACAATTCTTATATTGTTTTCTATAGTATAATCATTTTTCTCCAAATCGCAGCATGAAATCAGGGAATTGACTTGTGCTGGTTCAAATCTGACGTCGATTTTCTTACTCTCAACTCCAGCGAAGACTACCATGTTATTGTTCTAATAAAGTATTGGAGCTTGTATGTTTGCAGCACAATTTCCCCATCCTGCACAAAACGTTAACTTTCTTTCTTTCTTAGAGTCTGAAGAAGCTACTTCCTTTTTGCAAGGTGAGAGACGTTAATACCATATAAGTATTTGATTCATAGATTGATTTCACGTGGTGCAGCTTTGAGTAAAAGTTGAAACTTATCTGCAGTAGTTTAAAATTGTCTGCCCACTGCAGCGTTGTATTGTTGACATATATAGCTGCAAATACATTACCTAACATACCCCTGAAGGTAAAACAAATACACATACGCAAACATTGCACTGAGAGGATCAGGGGAGCATTATTTACAATCTGGGTGGAAAGTTTACCAATTCAATTTCCGCTAATGCAGTCCGCCTTAAACCATAATGAATGGCTCCATAAACCTCTTCTTGCCCTCATTTCTCTAAAATAATGACAACAAAAAAAGAAACTTTGATTGTGTATTCGTTCTATTTCTGGTTTAGTTTCTAGAATCACATTATTTCTCAAGCACTTTGCTAATAATCAAGTGAAAGAGGTAGCAATTTATGGCAACTGATTTCTGGACCATCATATGTACAAGCCAATAACAACTGAATTCTGGCCGAGAAGAGAGAAAAACATCGCCACTCATAACAAGAAAATGGTGGAGCACCATGAGTATCGGTGCAACATATTACAACTCATACCAACATATTACAACTCATACCAACATATTACAACTCATACCAACAATATAGGGTGTTAAATAGTAAAGTAGCAGCGGAAACGCTTATGTAGCTAGCCTCCAGGATTTGTTGCAGCTGAAACTGTGAATATTTCCTGCAGGTGTTGGAAAAGACGAAGAGACTGGTGACCTTCTCGTTCATAGTAAACGAGTGTGTGGACAGAGTGAAATAAGTGTGGAGATCGCATCAGAAATTTGCGATCGATTAGGAAATCCAGCTGGTGCTCAAAAGCAAGGTAAGGGTTGTGAATATCAGTGGTAGGTATATGCCACTACCTCATAAATTCACATGAACCAATCATGACTCATCACAGTTCCTGCTGTCAAACGTGTTTTGACCAGTTACGGAGAAGAAAAGTATAAGGAATATGAAAGATGTCTGAAGACTAAGAGTAAGTTTGATTTCTGCCCCTCCCTTCGCTATCACTCAGTGTTAGGTTTTATAGAACAACTACCCGTCTTAATCGTTTGAAATTCCCCGCTTACCACCAGTAGTTGGAGGGCTTTGATCGCTCAACCTTGTGTACTTTAGGTGACAGTTACCAATGAACCGTTCCGCAGCCCTAAAATCTTAGTGTGATTTTACTTGGTCGATAGAACATGGATGAACTGAACTCAATGTAGTTAGCTTGTTGTTATGTTTCACAAGCGCCGAAGCAAATTTTTTTTTCGGAGACGGTCGGTAGCAACATATGCGGTCGGAAGCAACAAAGGACAAGACATGCTGTTGTGAACTTATGCGAAGCGAACCATTCTCCTGATCACGTCAATTTCGAATGCGAATTATTGTGTTGATTGCGTGGAAGGCACCAAGTGTGGGAAGATACGAAGCTTTCAAACTCAGTGGAAATAGGCCTGGCTTCTATGGCGTTGAAAAGTCACATTTAATACGATAATACCAATTAACGTACGCTAATAGCAATTAACATGCGTTAAATGAAGTTAACGTTCTT
>JAOBRC010083345.1:0-15522 GCA_027575255.1 Scolionema suvaense | reverse complement strand
ATGCAGGCAATTTTCCAGGGGGGGGGGGGCATTTTCTAGGGGGGGCTATATTCTGGGGGTACCTTTCCGTGGGCTATTTTCCCGGGATTATTTTCCGGGCCTTTTTTCTCCAATTGTAAAGATCATCTGCCATATAGCTTCTATTTCCCGAACACTTGATACAAAATATTTCAAAAAAGAAAGGAATCTTCATGAAATATTAGCAAAAATAATTAATGATAAGTCATCTTTCAAATCGACAAATTGGCCACGGAGAGCTCATGTACCCTCCTGCTATGTTTTGAAAACAACATGCAGTGGATTAGCTCCATAGGATTTGATAGCTCCCCGTGTAATCTGGAAAGTTCCTTGATCTTATTTTTACTGGTACTCCTAGTACGATGTGCTTGAGACACTTCTGCTGTATTTTTTCTTTGGAGATGATATGAAATATACTCTACGAGAACCTGGAAATTTGGTCTGAGGCCCGTTGTTCTTAATTTTTTAAGGATTTTCAGCATCCGTTGTTCATAATTTTTTCTAATTTAACAAGACGATACTGACTTGAAGTATGAACATTTCTAATACAGAATTTTTTTCAGAACGAATGGTCAATCAAAGCAAAACGTTATTGATAGTTGAATTCATCCTCATAAAACAAAATGTGATCATCTGGATTGTAAAATAGTCTTTCTGCTCTTCAATTTTGCCTGGGCATATTCTTGAATGGTTTTAATTTTTAGGCAAAATTTACCCTGATGTCCCTATAAAATTGTTCCTATAAAAAAGTGTATACGATGAACCACTATGGTACTTATAGATTTTCTAATGCTGAATTCGTGTTTGGTTTGCTAAATGCAAAATGTACTTCACCTGGCAAAAATTCGTTTTGCCGATAAACTACATAGTCGTTATGCTACACCGACGGTCAAAAATGATACTACACTGTCCAATTTATATGAACACGCAGAGCTCAAATTATCTCAACCAGCTCAAATCGGCGTCATCGGAAACATCTGCAAGTTTATTGGTTTTCTTTCCTATTGAAAACGGAAGGCTGAGCGGATTAAAATTTCATCTCCTCAAGAATTGTGGATTATCCATTTTACAAGAAATTTTTAATAGGAATGAGAGCAAACGAACCAGAGGCAGAAGTTCTTGACTTTTAGTATCAAAAGCTTTCTAAGCTGTTTTTTTTCATTAACCCTAATCCCCCCAGGTGATTTCGGCTTTGGCAATTCTGAAGGGGGTCATTTTGGCTCGCGGCCCTAAACATGCATCCAAAATCTACAGTAGGGCAGCTGCAGTTGTAAAACTTCGTACATATGTTCTAAGATACGAAGCAACATTTCGACCAAATAAAGATCTATAGTATGTCTAAACATTGAAATACAGCAATGAAATTGACATGCAGTGATTTGGTGACTTTTGCTGCACTGTCACAAAATGGTGAAAAAGTCGAAAATTCAATTTTCTTCAAGTTTGAAGCCGGGACGGGTTTTTGATGCTGATTTTTAGTGTTTTAAATTTTACCCATTTATGTCAACAAATGGAACTAGTTTCTGTCTGATCAATGTGAGACACTGAGAAGTACGGGATCTGAATACTCCCTTTTTTCTTTTCAGCAGTCAAGGTCATTTACCTTTTACACTTCAAGAAATGCAAACATTTAGCAACATTCCCCTCGTCGTTGTGGAAGTTTTCGCATTTTGCGCCTGTGGACTGAATTACTCGTTTTTTCTTCTCATAATTACTTGGATAAAAAGAAAATCACTGGCTTCAACAAGCGCTGCCATACAGCGCAGACGCATAGTAAATCTTGAGGAAAGCCCAGCATCCCACCATGACTCCCGGATTCAAACTTCTAGATAAATAATATTTGGCATGTGGTGTGGTATGTGGTACAAACGTGGATGCGTTCCAATATATTTTTACCTTGCTTGTAAAATTGACTTAGATATTTGGAAACGATCAGAGAAAAGTAGAAAAGTTGTTTTACAATGGTAGCATAGGTGTACAGAATCTTATCTGAACAATTTTCGCCCGATTTTGTGGACTTCCTGGAGACTACGTTCAGAGTATGATATCAGAAGATCAGTAATTCAGCTTGCTTAGTCTATACTAACATGTGAAAATATATATTTCCTCTATCAAACGACGTAAAATTGGTCGGCGGTGGATACAATCTTCATTCTTAAAAACTAGAGCACAAAAGCCATTAAAAGGGGCCAAAAACGATCCAAAATGGCCCAAATTTGAACTTTAACCTCGCTTTTTGGACTCCCTGTTGGACCATTTTACCCCAAACCAAAATTTTTCTGAAAGTTCCCATTAGGAACAATAGTTTTGACCAAATAATGCTAAAAATAAGTAAACCGTCCCTACAGCAGAGCCAGAAAATGTTAAATTCGATGTAAAGCGACATTACCCCCTGTCGGGAAATGGTCACGTGACAATCAACTGGTGTAGATTGGGCGAAAAAAATTGTTCTCAAAGCTGTAAACGAGCTTTCTGTTATCACTAGCAACAATTAGCCATTTGAAAATAGTCAACATTTCAAAACTAGAGGGTGGAGACTTTCTCTCCAAATGATGAGTACTCATAGTCAGGTGACACTTTCTTCCTGTGCAAAATGGCCTGCAGCAGGTGCTGATCCCAAAACTGTGTATGTTAACATGCAAAACTCAAAAATTAACATTCATACCAACATACTGGCACAGGTTTGGAGGATCCTGTGTATTTTTTACGCAGTTTGCACGCACATCCAACTGTGTTTCAATTCTTAATTATGTTGTTGTTTTATTCTCTGCTCATCGCTTTACCATCACTCAGTGCTAGGTTTTACTGAACCCCTACCCGTCTTAGCCTTTAGTGATTTGCGCTTACCAGTAGCAGCCGGTGGGATCCGAACCCTCAACCTTGTATACACAAGGCGACCGCACTACCACTGAGCCATTCCGGAGCCCTAAAGGTTACGGCGGATATTGGCTGGTTATTCCTGTGTGTATAGCTAATCTGTGGTAGCCATGGGCTGAATGGGGTGAATTGCGTCCTCGATGCTGTATCGTGGCTCCTTATCATAATTATATGTTTAAGCCCTTCCAGAGATGACCTATTTTTAACATCATGTATGACCATGGGAAAAATAGTGCAAACCTATCGGCACCAAAAATGCTGTCATTTCAAAACGAAGAAATATATTTCCATTCTTTAAAGAGCAGATGTTCACATAACGGCTGGTGATTGACTTAGTATCAAAAAATTGAAAAATCGCGGGATTCATGACGAGCGGCCACTAAAGGTGGGTATGACCTACCCAAATCCTAAACATATTTCTGCTTTTTGTTTCATGTTGCAAAAAAGTCGCTAAAAAGTAACAATAGATACACAACTTTAAACTGAAAAGACGATTTCTAGCTATATATATTTAAAACTCGCTCAATTTTACCTGTGACGCAAAGCTTGGTAACTTAAAAGGTATGAGGTACGAGAGCTGGTTGTTGTTAATGATAGCTATTAAATAGCTCCTGGATATCAACAAGAAAATGTAAATATTCACGATATTATGTGAACCAACTATGGGCGTACGTCAGCAGGCACTACAAAAAATGTTCATTCCACATGACAAACGAACATCTGAAAAAATAAAAAGGCTAGCCAAAAAGCATAGAGTTGATGTTATTTTTGTACAAGAAAAGAATTTGACAAGCAAATTATGTGCGTAAAGGGGCATTGTGATATTTTTGAGGAAGACAATCTAGTTTATAGCGTGGAATGTTGAGACAATAATTGTAAATAATATGGAGTATATAGCACAAACAATTCAAATATGATTCATGTATATACAGAAAAACAAAAGTTATCTTTTGTGTCTGTTTTCATTTTTTCATTCCTTGACTTTATAATTCGTTAACTTGTATGACTGACATCATTCCATGTCAGGATAACGTTCGTTGTCGAGCGAAAATGGTCCAGGATGCCAGTAATAATGGTCTATGGCTACCAAATACATATACATACATAAATGCATTCCACCATTGTTGATTCTTTACACGTTCACATTTGCTGCTGATCCTTTTCACTATCAAAATGAAACGTAGTGAAAACAGAGTAAAACTAGAAGGTAATTCCTTAAAAAGAAACTTTACATTGTGGAAAGCTTAGCAATAGTTATAATAAGAGTGAAGGAAATAGGTGTCATCTCAAAATAAGAGGACTCGGAGTTATTATATGGTGATTTGGGAAAGAAAGTACGGTGCTGCAAGCTTGCGGCAGAGGACATGGTGTGTCTGTGTTAGCAGCCTCACCGCTGAGAAATCATGCCTCCAGGGATAGACAACGACATGCTTGACAGATCAGAAATTTAGGACGTTGAACCCAAGAAGGGATATTTTACCGCATGTCGTAACCAAACCCACTTTTTCAAGGTTTTGTCAATTACACCTTTTTACAACTATTGGACCTGACTCGTGAATATGTCTGGATCGTGAAATTGTGATAATTTGATTCTCCCCAAGTTGGCGTAGTCACAAAATTAGCAGACCATGTTGGCAATAAGGAAAAAAGTTTCTGATCCAGGTGCGAAGGAAAATTTATGGCTGAACAAAAATCTGCCAAGTATTTTAGCATTTGACGTTTCTGTCTTGAACAACTAGAAAAGTAATAACCAGAGAGGTGCTAATTTGAGAGGAGAATCAGACTTCTTTTTCAAAGAAAAAATAAGCTGGGAGCGTAGCGATGCAGACAGTCTATAGCTTTAGATACATGCATCACTGGTTTTTCTCAATTTCAATGAGCTGCATCGTATTATTATGATACTGAGATACCGCACAAACAGCACTGCCCCCCTAACAGTCACGATCGGAGAGAACTTTAGCAATTCAGGATTTTATTATGAACTTTTTTGCTCTCTTCTCAAGAACTGTTTTGAGCGCATAAACATATGTGTTGTCGTGCACACCAAACTGTCTTGATGTTTTTGACCTGTTACGTATATTGCCTTGTCTTTCTTTTACTGTGTAGAGGAATTCGTTATATATATGACCGAATACAATCTGCAACAGTTTCTTCCAGTAGTTCAATCTGATATAAATTCTGTTTTATTTTTAATGGACTATATGGGAACTTGTATTGCAATCGAGTTCTGCATCACCTAAAGCTAGCTAAGTGGACAAAGTTTGCAAGGTCCACAAAAGTCAATGAAAGCAGAGGGTTTATTATAAATATTTGAAATTTACCATATACAAATACCATATACATTCTTTCTTAATATGGACCATGGTTTACTTTGTGTCTTAGAATTGAATGCAGTTCTTGATTTGCTTAATTTTAGCGATTTCCAGCTGCGTATTGCTTAAAATAGTATAAACATACTGAGGCTACGATTCGGAGACAAAAAGCATGATTTAAGCGAATTATCGGGCTATGTTCTTCTAGTTTTGTAAAAGGTATTTATTTTGATGTCATAATGGCCGCGCACCATTTTAACATGTTTCCAAAATGCTGAGTTTCAGGTATAACTTTTTTGCTTTTGCTTCGCCTTGCTTTAACTTTTGCTTTAGCTTCGCCTTCCAGTGCCAGAGAAAAGCATTACGTGGTGATCACAAACTTAAACCACCCAGTTTTTTTCCGTAATCCAGGTCACGAAACCACAATTTGCAGCAATTTTTTTTTCATTTTTTGCATGTGTCAAATTCTACGAACTATACTTGATGAAACACCGACCCTTAATTTTCTCTCAGTCGCATCTGAATGCACTATATAAGATGCTGGTTATACGCTTAGGCTTGCGTCGTACACTTGTTAACTTTTATAAAGGTCCTAAAATCATCCAGAAAGTTTTTGGTTCACCTGCAATTCCTTCGTAAGAGTTCTATTTTGCCAAATGTTTCTTGATAATGCATAGCATTTCTAAACGCGTTATTTGTGATAATTGTGTAAAACACTAAAGATTTTATCTCTCCATGCAACTGCAATCCAATACAATACTAGAAAGCCAGAACTTGCGTGCTCAGTTCAGTTTGATTAGAAAAAGCAAAGGCTAAAAGCAGATGGTCATTCAATTGGTTAACAGAAACTGGAATTCAGCTCAAAAGGTAACATCCAAATCATACACGACAAACTTTGATCGCAGGGATGTTCGAATGTCAATTCTAGCTCTTAGCATTTGTCTTAAAGTTACTTCACATTGAGCCTGAATGGGGTGAGCACTTTTGGGGGCGATCGGGTCAAAAATAGGTATTCAAAAAGATGAAAAAGAGCTGTATTAAGTTTTTGGCTCGATTAATCTTGTAATAGTACAGGAAAGACGAAGTTCGACCGGTAAAACATAAAACAAACCACGTCCTGGAGAAATTTAGGGTCAAGTTAGGGTTTTCTATTATTTTTCGCTAAAAATCGATCTTTATGTCATTTGCGGTGACGTCAGACTGCAGTTGGCAGTTTTGGTACGATTTTATGGTTCTAATTCGTGCAGTGCATGCCGATCCTTAGTTCCACCCAGTTTTATGCTCATTGGTTCTTCATATCAGTTTTATCGAGGGAGGCTCGGGGTTTTCAGTCTATTTAAGATCCCAGGATAGTTACGATTAAACAGTACCATGTGTAATAAAGTCAAAAGTCTTCACTTACGTAAACACGTCTTGCTTCTTCGGCTCTATCGCAACAACTAACCGTAACACTATATTACATACGTTAAAAGGAGGTTCCGTTACTACACCATGCATAGCTGTTCGTTGGGTAGAAGCGTTTTTGGAGAGATTTGCTATGATTTAGATGCTTTCAGAGTTCTGCTGGTTTTGTGGGATGACTTTATAAAATAAATGGTGGAAGTGAAGTACTGGGTGTAAGCAAAATCCGCTCTAACTTGCATTAAGTTAATTGTTTTTATGTTTAATGGGAAGACTTACTTGTTGTTGACTCGGCAAGATCGCTTTAATGTCCTGTTTGCACTTGATGGTGGCTTCTACGCTAAGTCCTCTACTTACAGAAATTTGAAGTATCCTGTTGTAAATGAAAGTGAGGAACTGTGAAAGAATGCATTACAAGCGTCATTTCCATCTAGCTAAAACCACACCGATTATTCGATACCGCACCTAGTCTTAAATCTTTTGAACTGAAACTTTACTAATATGCTGCACATAAAAGTGGGGTTTTTAGGGAGTATGGATTTTAATAGGAGGAACAACTGCTCGTGAAATGATTTGCTTTTAAAGTTGAAGTTTCTGTTGACCAGAGGTTATTTTTGCCACTTTTCTGTTTTCGCTTTCGTACCCTTTCCATCTTTATACCCTCAGGACATCGTTTTCTGCTGCGTTTTCATCAGTGTATATATTTTGCTCTGCTACTCGCTGGATTTCTGCCTTGATTTCCGACAATTCCGCTTTCAACTATGTAGGAACCCTGACTACTAGTCCCATTCTACAGTAGTCGGACGTTAGCTAGTAATAATAATAAGATGCAATAAGAGTAAAATTTTGATCCACCCGAAAATGAGTAGTATATCTATGTTTTGAAATTATTCTTCAGATTAGTTGATGTGCGAACCACCTTCAAATAAATAGGACTAAAATTTTCATCGCAAACACCTTTTTTAATAATAATAAATCAAGTGTAGCTCAATCCAAATCACGTGCAAGACTTTGAGTATAAGATTATATACATGACGTAGGTGCTTATGGATTCGGGTATTTATAGCTGAATTAAAGTAACACAATTTCTCAGACTTTCACGTGTATAAGGGGAAGCAGATAATTAGTTACTCATATGAATGAAATTTCAAGTCATTTGAAAGACTACGCACTCTCAGCATCAATTACTTATCATACCCTAATTAGTCCATTCTCCTACAATGCAATATCGAGGCAAGTATAGCTATCTACTGTCTTTCAGTAGCTGAACATTTAACGATCTGTAATGTTTACTTGAAGGAATTGCAGTGGCTATGAGAATTATTTAATTCTGATTTCATGATGGGTAATTTCAGTACTGTCAGAAACTGCTTGCGTCCCCCAATGAATCAGCTGATAGTCATGTGTCTTTTAATACAAATGCCGAGAACACTACCGAGTACTGTCAACCAAGTGATTTTGTGGGAAATGTAGAGATATCAATGAAAAGTATTATTTGCTCCGAGAACAGCAACTATAATCTGCTAAATGTTCTGAACAAGATTGCATTATAATTTTAGAACAGAATGAATCGGATCTGCAAACTGTATAATTACTTGTGTAATCATTAGCCTCTTAAATAGTAAATTTCAAAAAGCCACACTTCTGGTTTGCCCGTGTGTGGGCCATAAGCAAATTTTCACTGAGTTAGAGCTTCATGCATCTGACACCATTTATGATAATCTTTTGTAAGCCTTATGCTAATCAGAAGCAATGCACATGCTGTGTGTTCTAGTCTACAACCTGTTCATATGAAACTCGTTGAACGTTTTTTTCCTTTTTATTGTAGAAACGAGCTTGCAGCAAAATACCGATAAAAATACGCCTTCTCCGTGCCTGAATCTTCACAACAACTACATAATCGATTTTGTAGAGACAGGTTCGAAACAGAAGGCTCTTCATAATCAACTAGAGTTCAGTTTTATTGACAACATCGATATTACATTATGGATCGGATTTTTATTTACTCACAAATAGAAAATTACAATCCTTGTACTTCTACTGAAGCAGAATGTGAAAGAGTTCTTAGTTCTGCATTGATTCATTGACATGGGTGGATTTCTATGCAAGAACCAGAATGTCTTATCAGCAGAACCAGAAACTGCTAATAAAAGAGATGAAGTCTCTCGTGACGATAATGAAACGTGTGAATCATCCAATGAGCAGCAGAATGTGTTGTCAGCAAAACCGGAATCTAATTATGAAAGAGATGGATTTCCTAATAATAAAGATAAAAAAGAATGGAATGAAGTGTGTAAAGCTGATGTTGTGAAAATCCGGACTGATAATACAACTCATATTCCTGAACGAGTGGCAGAATTGTCGTGCACGAAGCTAGTAATGAGAGGAGATCTTTTTCATCGTGGTCAGATAGCATTTCTTCCATCGCATGTGGTGTCTCTCACAAACTTGAAGAATTTAGATGTCAGTTTTAATCAGTTGAAATCAGTACCGGAAAGCATTTCAAGTCTCACAAACTTGAATGAGTTAGTTATCAGTCGTAATCAGTTGATATCACTACCGGAAAGCATCTCATATCTGACAAACATGAATCATTTCTATCTTCACAGTAATCAGTTGACATCACTACCAACAAGTATTTCAAATCTCACAAAATTGAATGTGTTAGATATCAGTTGGAATCAGTTGACCTCACTACCCGATAGCATCTCACATCTCACAAACTTAAATAAGTTGTATATCAGTGGTAATCAGTTGACATCACTGCCGGAAAGTATCTCACATCTCACAAACTTGAAGAAGTTATATATCAGTCATAACCAGTTGACATCACTGCCGGAAAGCATTTCAGATCTCACAAACTTGAATAAGTTATATATCAGTGGTAATCAGTTGACATCACTGCCGGAAAGCATTTCAGATCTCACAAACTTGAATAAGTTATCTACCAGTGGCAATCATTTGACATCACTACCGGAAAGCATCTCTCATCTTACAAACTTGAAGAAGTTATATATCAGTCGCAATCAGTTGAAATCAATACCGGAAAGCATCGCACATCTCACAAACTTGAATAAGTTATGTATTAGTGGTAATCAGTTGACATCATTGCCAGAAAGCATCTCATGTCTCACAAAGTTAAATGAGTTATATGTTGACAATAATCAGTTGACATCACTACCGGAAAGCATCTCGCTTCTCACAAACTTGCATGAGTTATATGTTTACAATAACCAGCTGACATCACTACCGGAAAGCATCTCACATCTCACAAACTTGAGTGAGTTATATATCAGTTTTAATCAGTTGGCATTGCTACCGGACAGCATTTCACATCTCTCAAGTTTGAATGCGTTAGATATCAGTTGGAATGACTTGACATCACTACCGGAAAGCATCTCAGATCTCACAAACTTGAATGCGTTATATGTTCAAAATAATCAGTTGACATCACTACCGGAAAGCATCTCACTACTCACCAACTTGAATGTATTAGACATCAGTTGGAACCAGTTGACATCACTACCTGCGAAAATTGGAAAACTGTCCAATCTATCGCATCTGAACATTGAAAATAATAAGATAACAGTGTTACCAGATTCGGTTGAACAGTTAAATATTAATGCAAAAGTTGACTGCGAAAATAACCCTCTCTTACGTCCACCGCTTGAAGTTTGCATTAGTGGTATAGAGAGGATTCGGCATTATCTCGAATCGGTTAAAAAGACTGGTGCCTCCTCCAGTAAAAGGCTGAAGCTTCTTCTGGTGGGAGAGTCGGGTGCAGGTATGATTTACTTTATACTTACTCCTTTCATATCCTTGGTATATTATTATGTGAAACTTCTGCTTCGGCTGAAATCAATAGAACAGGACTTAAACGTTAACATTCGTTGGTTTATATCTTGTTACTTGAACTTATCGAATTGAAAATGTATTAACTGAGAGAATCAAAGCGTACAAAACATGTTCCTCGTTGTCGATTTTGTATATAAATTAGCTTTCATTAGAAGACATGCATCGGAAGTTTCTATCTAATATGGTATCAGTATATACGCACTTACAGTTTGTACTGTCATGTCGTTCCGTTAAATGTGTGCATGTACAATTTTGAGGGCACTGAAGTTAGTATTTTTCTGCGAATGTTCCCTCGGACGATTGAAATCATTTCGGTACATTGTACTGTGTTTTTATCTATTGCTCGAATGAATTTGATTCTACATTAGCGTACAGAAATTTTCGGGAAATCGTCCACATTTCGTGAAAGTCAAATTTTGCGAATTCGTCAAAATCGGATGTTTCGCCGGCATTGAATTTCGCAAATTTACCATTTTTATCTAGTTGGTAAGAGTAAGAGAAATCGTATGCCGAAAACATGAAACATGTGTTTCTAATGCAAATGCGTGCTGAACAATCACTCATTTAAATCAAACTATTTACGTTTACATTTTGTATTTTGATCCTTCAATAAATTCTTCAATTTTCGAAGATTCAAAAAGAAATATGCAGCTGAAACCATGGATGAAAGAATACCACACCAATTTGAAAAGGAATTTAGCGATATATAAGTGATACATTTTCAGTCATCTATGCAAGAAGTTACTCATACTGAAGAAAATCAGCTCATGCGAGATTGAAATCGCTGAAAAGCAAAACTTACTTTCGTAAAATCCTCTATTAATTCCTGCTAAAATTATTTTCAAGTATTGTTTGAGAGATTCCGTTTTCTTTAAAGAAATGGTGTATTGTTTTGGAAGTGTGTGTAACCTGAACCTTCTGTGCTTGTGTCCTAGGCGTTTTATTTTCGTCCACTAGCGCCTAGTAGATGAGCACTTGGTAAAACACGTATCTGTTAACAGCTATGCTGTACTTTGATGGCAAACATATTTTTCGCGACATCCACTTGTTTGTACATTTTTTCTGGTATTTTGCCTTGAGGGGATTAATTTTTGCGGAGAGTAATATGTGCGCAATTTTTAGGATGGCGAAAACATTATGTTTTGGGAGAACGAACTGACATATCTCGCTAGAACTAATTTTTGCAGTTTGGCGAGTTGTGAAAAAATACGTAAGAAATAATGAAGCTTTTTAGTTATAACGAAATATCTTCCACAGAAATTTTCACTAAATAATTATTCTCACTTCTTGTATGCAAGTAGCATAACAGTATCTGTGCAAAAGTCAGTTATTCATATTCAATGCTGAATCGTAATTTTTTGCGTTGGGAAACTTTATTTTCACGAAAACTAAATTTCGCAGATTTCGCGAAGATAAACTTTTTTAAATTTAAAAATAGTTTAATTCCCGGGAAAATTGCCTTATGTGGATAAATTTTTGAGATCAGAGATTTACAGGGCAAAATGGTGATTTAATTTTGCAAAGACGCGTCAAAAACAACATTTGTCTGAAACTTCCAATTCAAATGTTGTTTGTATCTCCAACGTTGAAGAATCACCCAATTTCAGATTAGACGTTTAGCTCTCTTTCTCACGTCATAGGAATTTCTAGTTTCATGACTCATCTGCTTACTCATAAGGTAGACCACATGTCTGAGCAACTTGTTTGCTTTTGATCAGGTAATAACTTCAAAGATTTGGGGAAAATATGGGAAAACTTTGATGGATTTACTTTTGCGAGTTTCCTCACTTCCAACACTTAGCGTGGATTTAGTTTTCCGAGCTAAGTAAAATTTGCCAGATTCACGAACATGAATCCCCACGAAAAAAGCCCTCTTAAGGTAGGTTGTCGAAATCGAGAAATTCGTGCAAGCAACTCTTTTCCATCTGTTCGTTTCCTATTAAAAATGTGCTGCAATCTTATACTTATAACTGCTATATTTTGAATTGGACTCTATGCAAGTAGCACCGAATTTACACCTCATTAAAACATGAATGCATATCTTATGATACGTGAATCACCTAAGTCAGTAAAGCTGTGCTGAACTTTAGGTGGTTGACATATAGCGTAATTTATAATAGAATCAGATGCATGGAAGTATATGTCATCATACTAACGCATTACTATGTCATCGTTCTAACGCATATTATCAAACGTATATTGGAATGTCAAATCATGCAGGCAAACACTGTACAAAAATGAGATGATCACCTTATTCCGTAAAGTATGCAGCCAGGCTGCAATCTGGCTAAAGAAAGTTGAAAGTTACATTTATTATCTATTCTATCGAAAAAAGTGACCGTACATGCTCAGGCGACATATCAATTTTCTGCTGCACAACTTACAGGCCGTTCCGCAAGGTTTTTCACGCTAGTGCAGCTCTGAAAAACTCATTTACAATTCAATCAACACAGCCTCTGGTTTATCAGAAGAGTGATACCTCAAAGGCACAAAATTTTTGCTGGCATAAACATTTGCGAATTTTGCGCGTTTATGTCAATTTTTCTCTCTTTTTGCCCTCTATGCGCATACCATAATTGTTTGACCAAGCGCTAGACTTGAATAAGCGCCCTTTTTAATAAAATAGCTTTGTAAGTGCTAGTATCAAATACTCTCCCTCTCACTTTGTGTAATGGTGGGCACTTATTGGAATTTCAAATTTCATGAACAGAATTGAGTGAAAAAATCTTGAAGGCAGATGGCTGGCATAATGAACAAATAGTCGATGGAGACCTTGAAATTGATGCAAACATGGATAGACTGCAAGGTGATGCCACAATTCCTCGACTGAATGCAGCAGTGTTAATTTAAAAGTCGACGCTTTTAATGGCGGTGATGCTTATTTGAGATATCAGACAAATAATTAAATTTCTCTGAAAAAAAACGTAACATATTTCTCCACGTATAGTCATTTCGATGTAGATAAAATATCTTTCGATAAGGAAATATGGCCAAGCATTGGTCTGGACTGAAACATATGGTGTTTGTCATTTATATCCATCCAACCAGGACAGACTTGCTTAAGCAGAGTATTTTACAACCTTTCTGCGCTTAATCGAGGGTGGCGCTTAATAGCGAGTGGCGCTTAATCAAGGTAACATATTTGACTTATGTTCTCCAGCAAGAGGTGCATTGTGAAAATGAACGTTTTCAGACAAATTTTATATGTGAGCGGAAACCAAAATTTAAGCGTCCGGATGCATAACCAAACAATTTAAACGAAATATTTAATTACAATAATAACTATAGATTGCAAACAACAAAAGACGTCACATAAAGGAATCTATACTTGACGAAGAGAAAAAAGAAATCCCCATGAGCAGCGCCAGTCTAACAATGGGCATTTGTTAGAAAGCACAAATTGTCATACTGGAGATTTTTTTGTTATGTATTGGTTGGGGTTTCTGGTATCAGTTTTCTACTGACCTGATCCTGAAACATGGGAAGGAGTAGAACGGGAACTGCTTTTGAACTTTTTCTTTGTTGTTTTTGACACCTGTGATATGACCTTTTTTTGCTCCTAAAAATAATGGCTCAACAGCATTAAAATCATGATAAACGTACACTTTTATGTCGTTATATTTTTCCATGAAATTTTGCGTATGTTCATATCCCTAATCAAATGGTGGTGAGCATATAAATTATTTAATTATTTTGTTGTTATAGGCAAAACCAGTCTTGCGAAGGCTTTGACAAACTGTACTGATCCTCAAATCCAAGAAGATGATCGTACAATTGGCATTGATTACCATCGATGGATTCCTGATCCATCTGGAATAGAAATTCAGCTCGTGGATTGTGCTGGCCAACGCCAGTACATCCACACACATCAGTTTTTCATCAAAACAGGTATGAAGCCATACATTCTCTTGTGTTCTTTGAGGAAGTTAAGTTTTGCTTCCTCAATTACTGCTGCAAAGCTTTTACTTAAAAAGATAGGATCTGATAGAACCCTTGGAATGAAAAATTTTGAGCTTATTTATGAGACGCGAGGATTTCGGCCATAGCTACTACCAAACGAAGGATCTCTTTATTTCGATGCTCAATACTCCTCGAAATTCAGATCCTCGCCAAACCTTTATAATTTACGAAAAAGCATGGATATTATATGAAGATGATGTTGTAGAAGTATGTGAACTGTTTTTGCAGATGTTTTCGCATTGAATACAACTATTCTTGCTAAAAAAATTTAATATTTTTTTCAGACGTCTTTCGGGTACTGCCTTTTTAACGACAGTGTACGGTAAACCATGTCGGCCAAAGCCTAGCGACATATTGAGCTGAGAGAGGATCTTTGCAAAAATTTGGTTTGAAAATAGTTTGAAAAAATGTTTGCTTTGAAAAAGCAGTCAAAAATGGAGCTTTTTAACAGTACGACTTTAATGGCATTTTGTCTAAAGGGTGTACATACTTATTTGTGGCTTATAGAGCATCTAAGACACGTTCCATGTCCATTGAAAGTTTATAAAGTGAGCCAAAGAGAGAGAGACCTATTCATGCGACATTTTTGGTAACTGTTTGTATTTTTCACGTCACGTGACGTCATGACAACAATTGTATTGGAACAAGTATTTATGCAACTGGTTTGCATCAACTCTTTCTTTAATGAATAGGACATTACAACGTCCATCAGAATTGTTTTCAAGGTTAAAATGCATTCACGGAACAGTTTGTGACGTCACGGTACATCATGACATCGTATTTTTTGTACAATGCACGCGCGTCCCAGCAATTATAACCTACGCTACCCAAGAGGAACCTACAATCTTGGACAAAATAGATGGCCACTTTTTTAATGAGAACATTGCAACAAAGACAAAGGCCCCCTTGCCCCCAAACAATGTTGAGGTGAAAATAGGGTGGTGGATGGCATAGCCTGGATAAAGCGCCAATTTTCAATCTTCTCAACATTGTTCAGGGGGGAGGGGAAATGGTTGGCCAACTATTTTGTCCGAGATTGTCTGAACTTTTGTAAGGTTGGAAATGGTACATTTAGCTAACTTTGCGTACTCAAATCTTT
>JAOBRC010082234.1:0-15529 GCA_027575255.1 Scolionema suvaense | reverse complement strand
AATATGGTCCAATTTCTTGGAAATTTTTTCTAAAATTGAGGCGGCTTTCCAGCTTTTTGATGGCCTCCTAGGAGTTAGTTCTAACAAAAAGAAGACATGCTCACAACACTCCATACTTTTCTTTCTTCAACGGGTTTTCTTTCAATATTAGATTCACCTTCAGGTGCTGCTTGTTATCATCTAAACCATCCTGGAGTGTTTCATAATGCTGCCATCTATTTTTCTCCATTCAGTGTCCTACCAAGGAACACCTCCTTGGTCCTACATCAAGGTATGAATAAGGGGGAAGGGAAGGGGAGCATATGGTGAATTTCCCTGAGGATATTAACCATGTAAAAATTTTTCTAGGTGCGTGAAGGGCGCTGTCTTGGGTTCATATGAAACGAACCGTATGTCATTACTTATGACAGTTTTTAAGATACACTACTCAGGGCGTTTATGCTAGGCTAATGCAGAGGTTTGCAGGCAAAATAAACTATAATTGACATCTTGGGCATGCATGACTATTTCCAATTGTCTCTAATGAAAGAATAACAGAAAATGGTAATTTGAAGTTCTACTTCACAAAAGTTTTTTTATCCCAAATAAAAAATAGACATATGAGACTTTTGACCCCTCAAAAAGCACCTTCTATCGAAATCAGGTCAAGAACTTTTTACAGGTGTTGAATTACTTCTATCTTGTGTCTCTATAAAGGTTCTTATTATTTACGCTGGTGGATTAAATTCTATGGCCTTTGTTCTGCGATTTACCTGCAAAATTATAAGATCTCAAGCCTCGTCCTAAAAGAAGAACTGCGACACCCCAACAACCATGAGTCTTCGAATATCACCATTAGAAAGCCTCTCAAGCATACCTTAAGGGGATCTTTTTTGCGTGGATTAATTTTTGCGAATTTTGCTAAATTCATAAAATTAAATCCACGGAAAATTTATCGGAATGAATTGATAACCTCACTAAAAGGACACACGACTATTGTTTTTTGTCGTTAATCAATAACAAATTGCTCGCGATTGTTCCTTTTCTCAATACGCATGTCAATAACTTCCTCTTTTTCTTTTGTTGATGTGCAATTGCTAAAATACTTTCGCGCATTTTGCTCTCTAAGTCACTGATTCGCAAAAATAAATCCACGCAAAACACGCCAAAAATTCGACTTGCAAAATTAAATCCACGCAAAAATTTATCCCCTTAAGGTAGTCCATGCGCTCGCCCAGATCTGCGCCTCTTTACTAAGCCCTTACGGAAATTAATTTTTGTGGAACTTTATTACGGGACTGAAGGGACTGAACCGACATATTTTGCGGAGCTAATTTTTGATCCCATACACAGATGGATTTTGGGGAACCGACTTTTGTGAGTGTGGTAAGTAGGGGAAGTTGTTGTGAAAACTCGAGGTCTGAAACAGCCTCCATATTTAAATGTCTTTCCTTCCTCCAATTTCTTTTTTTTGTGAATTTCGATTACTTTTGCTGAATTAATTTTTGCGAAAAGTACCCAAAATCGTAAGAATTAGTTCCGCAAAAATCAATTCTGCCAAAATTAATTACCTTTGGGTAAATGCAAAACATTGCGCATGCATTCCAATACATTTTCTGTCCATAACTGTGCTTTCACCGTTTTCTCAATGAGAATTAGTTCCTTTGATCATGTGTTCATAGGAGGCTCCATGAAACCTGAAGAAAACTTCAAACCGCCCAGCAAAAGAAGAAAAAGCGAACAAGGAAAAATTTACGTATACTTACACAAATTGGCGAAAAATTGATCACCAGTTATTCATCTAGTTGGATTGAGGTAGTGAAGACTCTGACCTGCTCCGAGCACCTCAGGACTGGAAACCGGAGCAAGGACAGACTTATGTTCTGAAAAAGGAGCCGACACATGCGTGGGTGAATGATGGAAACATCCTGCTTTACTTTCGATTTTGATGTTATGTTTGGACATGATAGACGATAGACAGAGGGACGATTAGAACTACGAAACTCCTACACGAAATTTGAGAGGAAAAACCTAGCTTGGCTTGCAAAAGTTCAAATTGGCAGAGAATCCAGGTTTTGGTCGCATTACTAAAAGAAGCAGGGTCTAGGAAAGGATCAACCGACTGGACCTCTTAACAGACATTGAGCGAAATTTGAATTCTTATTGCGAATGTCAACAAAGGGAACTTGTACGGAATGTTCGTCCAACTCATATAGAAATGGCTAAAGTGAAAGATAGTCACTATCCAAATAGATATCACTTATTTGTTCTGGGCAATATCTGTATCAAGGAGTTCGTCTTCATTGGGTGATATGAAGTGTGTGTCCCAGTGTTTTGCATACCTAAACAATAACAGAGGACAAAAGTTATTGAGGCACGCGCAGAATACATTTTCCTTCCCGCAAGGAGCGTAACAATGTTATTATAAGAGTACAGAGAAAATAACGTATAGGTTCAGTTCGCTGCCCTGATTAGATCGTCTCTGTTGGAAGGATCTGACTGAGAGACGCAAGAGACCACGCCCAATTTTTCGACCTTATGTCAGCTACACCCTTTTTTTATAAACAACACTGAAAATAAGCAACAACCCCGAAAAAAGCTCAAAATTTAAGCAACTTATAAACTACTGAGGTGGGGCGAATATAACTTCAGCAACTAAGCAACTCCATCCAATAGCAAAGATTTTGTAAAAGCGTTCCATTAATCTCGAAACAAAATGCACTATACGTTTCCACAGTCATTGTCAGCATTTACTGTGACCGAAACAATTAGTTGCTAACAAATAGCTACCTTAAGGGAATTGGAATTTTTTGCGTGGATTAATTTTTGCGATTTTTAGCTAAATTCGCCAAGTTAAATCCACGCAAAACGTTAGAAGTGAGACAATTCGTGGGAATAAATCTACGCAACATATATCTAAAGGATTTTCATGTCTTTGAAGTTATAACCTGACCAAAAACAAACAACTAATTTTTCGATCATCGATCCGATGTGCATACCGATATCTTCCTCCTCGTCTTTTCTTTATGCTACTCCCCAGAATATTAATGTAAATATATTTTGATAGTCTAATCTGAAATCCGCTATTGCTTCTACGATGGAGATGTACTCAACATTTTCGGAGGTTCGTTTTTTCGTTGGAGCACATTCGCAAAATTAAATCCCCACATTTTCTCTGCAAATCTGATTCGCAAAAATAAATCCACACGAAACGTCCCAAAAACTGGACTCGCAAAAATAAATCCACGCAAACTTTCACGCTAGGATTGGATCTGCTGTACACCTGAGCCATAACGAAGCGGCGATTAACTTAAAAAACTTTTGGGGCGACTTTTAGTAACCTATTGAACAACATTTTAGGGCAAATAAAAAATCTGAGTTGTTCATTAAAAATAGGTGGATTTACTGTCAGAAGTGATGTGTGGACATGCCGTGTTGACTTTCAAATGGCGCTAATGTGTTGTATTCCAGGTTGATATAGCTGCAAAGTCGCTGTATCACCATCATGTAGTTGGGGTTTCAGAATTGTGGTCAGATATTGGGTATCTATGGCATGACAAATAGCTACAAAATTGCAAAAAGTCGAATGATTCAGGATCCAGACTCAAATACAGAGGCTTCAGCTGGGAATTAATCGACTTAAGTTTTACCGAGCACCTGAAGGATTTTTTTTGTGCGGATTAATTTTTGCGAATTTTTAATAAATTTGCATCATTAAATCCACGCAAAATTTATCAAGATTATGTCCCATCCTGACTAAAAGCAAAAAACAATGTTGCTCAATAACAATTTGCTCGGGTTCTTTCTTTTTCTCAATGCCCATGTCGATAACTTCCTCCTTTTCTTTCGTTGATGTGCATTCGGTAAATTACTTCCACACATTTTCCCTGCAAATCACTGATTCGCAAAATTGAATCTACGCAAAAGTCCCCCAAAATTCGACTCGCATAAATAAATCCACACAAAAATTCACCCCTTTAAGGTAAACTTTGAAATCGCGCTAATTTGTAGAACTCACAAGTTTGGGTTTCAGAATGTTGGTCAGATATCGGGTAGCTATGACGTAACAAATAGCATGAACACTGCTTCGAATGATTGATGCTCAAGACTGAAATGCAAGTGAATTGATCTGGGAAATAATCGACATGTGCTTATAAATTAGACCTTTTCGCAATCGGCCATCGCGAAATGCATTGTGGGATGGCCACAATCATTACCTTATACGCCCGCTGGCCATCCCAAAATGCATTGGATCATGACAAATAGCGAAGATGTCAATTGAAACATGAAAACAAGCATGAGTTTCTTCGCAATCCAGCCTGCGATTATTTTCGACTACTTGACTTTGAGAGTTGTATTGACACTGTTTACCTTGCGATGAAGTAACTTCAGAACAACTACGAAACATCACATGACCAAAACATTCTCAAACCACAACCTGTTGAGAATACAATTATATCAGTTTATCATGTTTCAGTAATTCAACGATCTTGAGTAATTCAAGCACGTAATTTGCTTTGTCACAGGTTCTTTGCAAAGTTCCTAAGGACAAGAAAATTCTATCTAACCCAAATTCTTTTGCACAGCGACGTTACTTCTATGATGCGTATATTTTGATCTGCAACATTGTTTCGCAAAAAAAAAGCCTTACGTACCCTATCCAGACTTTTTTGGTTGGCCAGTGTGCATATTATTATGTACTATCTTCAAGATGAGCTTCGTAGTTGGCTCTTACACAATTGAGAGAAAGGATACCAACTTTCACTGAGTTGTTCTCTGCACACGAAACACGCCCTACAAAATAGCAACTAGACAAAACCAAAAATAGAGAAGTTTAAAAAAATGTATTCCGTCAGCAGAATGCAAAAATGTCCATATAAAAAGTATAAAAAGTTACTCGTACATCTAATTTAGCCTACAAACTAAAAGCAGTCAGAGTAGCTCGTACATAAGCATACATTCAGTAATCTAAACCAAATACCGAACTAAAAAAACGCATAAATAAAAATAAATTTTTCATTACACGTCGGCGAAAAAAATTCAAAGCAATAACTGATACCAGTACAAACATTTACAGAAAATCCTACCCCGATCACAAGAAGAACGAGTATTAGATATATGACAAAAAAAGGAACATAGTCACGGTTACTGTTCATACTGTATTCATACTATATCAAAGACCATTTTCTAACACATACGACCAACACTAAACTGAAGGAGGACTACCCGAAGGTAATTAATATTTGCAGAATTAATCATTGCGGAACTAACTTCAGTGAATTTGGGCTCTTTCCGCAAAAAATAATTCCGCATAACGCATCCAGTCTGTCATTTGCAACAATCAGTTCCGCTAAAGTAATCTAAACTCAGAAAAAGTAAAAAGGAGATTAGGAAAAGGAAAGGCGGGCCAAAATGATCACTGTTTCAGGCCTCGAATTTTACAAAGACTAGTCGTAACCACAACATCCACAAAAGTCAATTCTCACAAAAGTCATCAACGTATGTGATTCGCGAAAATTAGTTCCGCAAACATTTCAGGTTTGTTCCTTCAGTTGCAAATAACAGTTCCGCAAAACTTATTCGACAAAAATAAATTACCTTAGGGTATTCCGACATATGACACATGGTGCACGCTCTAGAGTTTCACATAAAAAACCCTGTCAGAACTCTCGCAACAAAGGATATTTGAGGCAAAAATGGCAACGTCCAAGATCAATAAGACTTTTCTTAGGTATACAAAGTAATCATAACAACGCATCGCTTCTTACCTTTGAAGGTTGTTGACGCACATAGGCTCATAAACAAAGTCATGTGTGGAAACAAGTGGCCACTAGGAAGCTGATAAATTTCTTAAAAAGTTTAAAAAATTGAAAAAAATGTTCAGCAGAAATACAAAAAAAAAAGGATTGCTGACATGTGTACAGCCTCCATTACGATAAAACTTGTCCGTTGAAGCACGAGTCATGAGAGACAGTAGTGCAAGCACCTCAACAATTCAACACATTTCGAGACCTTAATCCACTCAAATTTCGCGCGAGTTTTATTTTCGCGTATCTTATTTTCGCTGGCAGGCTGTTGCGCGAAATTCTAATTTTCACGTAGAAGAATAAAGCTCAAATTTTTCTCGCATGCTTAGTCCAGAAAAGCAGACTGATTCATAGAAAAAAACAGCCTAGCCATAGGTACTCATGTGCGGTTGTGATTTGGCTACCCAATTCCCTCTGCTCCTTTCAACTTTTCCGCAGGTCCTCGGTATTGCAAGGTGATAAGGCAAGATAAACAAAGTTCAAAACTTGCGCAATTTAATTTTCGCCACCCCCAGAATGAAAATTTTCGTGCAAATCATATTTTCGCGCGCCCAAATGCGCGAAAAATAGGTATTTTCGTGCAATCAAATACTCGCGCATCGGCTTCCAGCGAAAATTAAGTGTGCACGAAATTTGAGTGAACGAAGGTATATAGCCCTTCTAAGGTTGTGAGAGTACACGAAGTGCCTGTCTTCAAATCCCTAATTTCGCCAAAAAGAACCACTATAACATCAATGGCTCTACAAGGTTTTACGTAAAACCGCAAGACACATTTCGGATAAACATCCTTCTTTATCATAATATGCAGCTTTATCATATTTTTGGACAGCGCCAAAAGATCTTCAGTATACGTTAAGGGAAGAAATTTTCGCGGGAAGGAAATTTCCCAGATTTCGCAGTTTTTGAGCCAATCTGCAAAACTAAATTCCCTTTTTTTACCTACGAAAATGTCTAACCGCGAAAATTAATTCCACAAAAAATATACAAAAATTCTCAAAACCTAAAAACAGTACAATCTTTCATCAATTACATTTGAGTTAACGTCGACTGTCTCGTAACCCTATTCCGTATGAGGTCATTTGTACGTATGGGGGGGGGGGGTGATTTCGCCCCCCTTGTATTTCCAGATTGGCTGTAGTTATGACCACCAAACTTGGTATGCTGATAGACCAACATGTAATGAATAATTTGACATCATTATAATTTATTCAGCCTCAATAATTATTCAGTGACGTCATCTTAATTAGTAGTGGGGGCCTAATTATGCCAAATTTTAAAAAAATCCATGATTAATTATGTTAACGCGATTTTGCTTGTGTTACATTCCAATAGGCTCTAAATGACTAAGAATAGGCTTAATTCCCTAAACGCCTTCATTTTCAGCCATTTTATGAAGTTTATGTGTTGAAAATGCAGAAAATTAGTCGCATGTCGCATGACAAAAGGCTGATATCTTGTGAACAGGTGAACCAAATTGCACCAAATTTGGCCAGGACATGCGTGAACTCCTATAACTAAATACCTAAACAAAACAAGTCGTAGGCTTTCGCCGTTTTTGAGATATTTTCTGAAAACCTGAGGGGGGCGAGTGTGTGGGCGAATAAATCCCTCCGTATGGAATAGTAGCTAAAGCCCTATTGCGATATTTATTCTGAATCACACTTTTTCCTGCACTTCAAAATACTCGGTATCCCAAACCGTACACTGGACAAGCTAAGCCTTGCATATTAAATGAGCCACATCTCATTAAATATGCATAGCAGACAAGGGGATTAGCGTACGCAGTCCTTTCGTTCTCCAAGAACGCAGCAGGTATGCACGACTTCTACACCGAGGATGAATTCTTGTACTCAACACGTGAAAACTTTGCATTCCAATTGCATCATTTCTAATGAATCTGTACTTGTGAAATTTGGCGTGGGAGCTGACAGAGCGTAGAAGTACGCAGCAATGCTTAATAAAATTTTGAGACACAGTTCCTTTAAGTGGTGAGTGCAGCAAGCCAAAATGTTATTTTCAGGTGGAAAAAATTTCCTAAAAATTTACGATAAGTGTTCAGCTGTGAAAATTATTTCCCGCGAAATGCTCTGTTTCGCACAAACCGCAAAAATTAATTCCGAGAACATGTCTTCCCATAAGGTACTCCTCGGCAAGTTGAAAGTATAGCAACAAGTATGGAAACCATACGAATAGCAATCTGATATATGATGCTTGATTAACTACAGCAGGACGGTACATTACCGCAAAGAAAATATATGCCAACTCATACTTGCTCTCACACGAACAGGGAACTCACTATGAAAATCCGTCACCGTAAATAGATACAAAACAAAACAAAGCGTCACATTAAAAGTTGTAATAAGCACGACTAATGCTACTTAAGTGTGAACGCATCAAGCATTCAAAATAAAACTTCTTCAAAATAATAACACAATCTTTTTTTAAGTTTAATTCAGCAGAAAAGCTTGTATACAAAAACATGAAACCATTACACAGGAATGCAAAAACAAAAACTATGCCTCATACATATATACATAGGTTCAAGGTGTAAGATGCAGGCATTGCAAAGAGAAGAAAACGTTGTTGCTTTTTTTGCCAGTACGTGTATTGGACTCTGCATAGATTTTTCACATCCACTCTGTGGGTTACCTACACAAAACTGGCATCCTTAACAAGTGAATAATTTCCATGCATTTTGCAGGTATATCTTGATCAGACAAGAAAGATGTTGTTCGCAACTTGCATAGAAATACCATAAAAAGAAGTGCACTGTACAATTCCTAACTTTGCTTCTGATAGGATGATACTTTGCTAAGTAATCAAATTTTCTGGCTGTCCAAATTCTCCCAGTGCAACAGTGAACGAGTACACCATAATTGGAATAAGTCTAAAATTATCCTCAATATGTAAACTAACGTACAACACGAAGCCCTCTATAGAACAAATTGTGAGCAAAAGATGTTCGGCATCAGTCTAAAACCATTATTAATAGGTAGTGACCCTATAATAATTGGCTGAGGAGGACACTTCACCAAAATCATCCTCTAATGATTAAAATACACGGAAAACATACTACAACAATACCATACTCATTTCCTCTTAAACAAATGCTCAATTTCTTCAAGGTTTCTTCCTCTCGTTTCAGGCAATAATGCAAACAAAAGCACAAATCCACATGCCGAGAAACTAGCATATAACAGAAAAGCCCCAGATTTAGTCAAAAGTTGGATCACATTTAAAAATGTCAGAGAGATTATCAGATTGAAGAGCCAATTCGTAGCTGTTGAGGCCGATGTACCAACACCTCTTGCCCAAAGAGGATAAATTTCAGCATTGATCGCCCATGGCAATGGACCTAAGCCAGGTGCATACATTGCCAAGTAAAATATCATGGATAGGACAGCTAGCCATGCAAAATCAGTAGGGCAGGCAACTGCTGACCAGTGCAGGCTCGATCCAGGTTTAACAGGAGGCAGATAGGCAGTAAGGTTGCAAAAATCAGGAGCAGTAGTTTCTACTACATCTGGCCTCAGCAGACAACTGCCACCATAGAATTTCTTTTGCCCATCTTTAACATAGCAGAAGCCACAATGTTCATTCTCCACACAACTGTAACACGATTTTAAATCACCACATGCTCCACTGTACTTGGCAGGTGCATGAGAAGTAACTGGAGGTGATTCTGATTTAAGTACAAAGAATGTTCCAGCAAGAAGACACAATCCAAGAACTACACCCCCTAAACTGAAAAGAATCAACCTCCGTCGCCCGATCCTATCAACAAAACATAGGGCAACAAGTGTGAACAGGAAATTTCCCGCAGCAACAACAGCAGCTAGCCAGATGATAGTAGAATGGTCCTGAGCACCAGCTACTTGAATGATCGTAGCACTGTAGTACCTGCAACGGCAGATAGGTACATATGTGTTTGCAGCAACTATTACAGCATTCTCCACGGCTCCATGGTATCACCCCCCCTCACCCAAGAAAACCTTTGTTCCCAACTCCTTCAGAATACTCGAGTAGCAAGGGGAGGAGGACACTTCGAATCATCAAACACATAAAGAACTGTATCAAAAGAACGTCAAATTACCAGTGACACAATGATCGGCTAACTATCAAGGGTTGCGACCTTCGAAATTCTATGTGTGTGCTATTCTACATTGTCCATACTTTCAGTTACCAAACATTTGGGAACTGATTGCACAGAAAAAAGACAGTGCAGTAGAGCAAGATCGTAATTTAGAAAAGAAGGCTATATAAAAGATTTGCATCAAAGTTCCTACTTTCGCATCAGAGCATATCCATCCCAGCATGTTTTACTACTCCCCCTAAAAGTTTTAGATCTTCAAACCATCAGATCAAACACTGTTTTGATACATTGACAAGTGAACATCACATGCAGCAAGAACATAATCAGAGATATTACCAGCATCGCTGACCTGGCCAAATTTAAATAATTTTGCAACATCAGATAACAAGCATTTATCTTTTCTGCAGATTATTAGCTACCACCATCATCAGCCTCGTATCCGTCATGAAACCTATACAAGTAGTCTTTCATATGGCGTAGCTCTCTGGGTATGGAGGAACAACGGTTTTAGGTAAGATCAATCTTTGCTGGAAGCAGAAGTTTGGAAGTCAGATGCCACCTTTCACTGCAGTGTCACTCTCATCATTCAGGATACGATGGTAGAAAAGACCAGCCTTTGAACTGCTTCACAGAAAAAAGTGCACATAAATTGCATATCCAGGAGTACATGCTTTATGACTACCGATGGTGGCAGTGCCTAGTAATCTGCCGGAAGTGTCTTAATAAAACTTTTAGGAGGAATATACCTCAGAAACATAAGAAAAACGTTTTGCATTTATTTGATCGCCTCCAATTAATCTTCACATGAAATAGAGTACTTACAGGACAGTGTTGATTCCAGACAATTGTTGGAAGGCTTGCAACGCACAGCCCAACATCAGCGCTTTTCGTGTGTGATGCGTTTTCAACACACGTATCCACGTGCTTCCGCCAAGGTCATCTGAAAAAAAATTAGCAAGATACGTGAGAGCAAATGCAGACATTCGTTTCCATAAGAGTCAAAAATGCAGGTTGGACAACATAATGCGTAAAGCATGTCACGAAGAATAATTTACATTCCAACTGTAAGAAGATAAAGAGAAACTTAATGTTATTTCCGTAAGCATCAAATAATTTGGAATTATTTTGGAAATTTGAGTCCATATTGCATTTTAGGAAGAACAGTACAATGTCTCATGCACTAGCTTCGTCCTCACCTGCTCACGCACCAGGCCGCAAATTAGATGATGAAATTAAAGGAAAACAACGCACAAAAATTCAACTGACGAAAATCACAAGTATTATTATAAGGTAATCGCGGTAGACAAAAATTTTTCCTTAAGCGGGCCCCAAATTCCCCAAATTACCGATAGAAGTCATGTAACGGTCGCCGCCATTTTCTTGACTTGAAGACGCTAGTCAGACGCTAGTCAGACGCTAGTATGTAACTGCACATGCGTCAAATCACTGTTTCGGCATCGAATCACCGTTTGGCCTGCTAGTTTTCCCAAATGCTTACAAGTTAACTCAGGTTGCCGCAAACTTCAGTAAAGCCATAATATTGATCCAGCTTTGCAATTTGTCACTACATTCGTTCGCAGTTACCATAATTTGAGAACTGATCAACTGCTAACCTGTTTCTACGAATTAATTGCAAGAAACCACCAGCAGCCTATTCATAAGATCAAAGTTAACTATTATAAGAATAACTGATCACATGCAACATATACCGACTTGCAGTCTGTTTGACTCGATAGAATTGTGATAGTGGTTGATTGTTTATGTATTGAGATACGGTGCGACTGGGCGAAGAATTATCCGCAAATTTATGAAAAAAGAAGTGATTCCGTAGCAGTGCTCTGGTTTTGTATCGGCCATGTTACGAGCTTATCGACGGCAACAGAGCACAGTAATGGCGGACAACAATAGTGAAATTTTTGCAATATTTACAGCTTTCGACGCTGATTTCTGGAAAGTCTGTAATTTCTATGGGGAAACAAATTGCGTCCCTGGAATAGAACATGATCAAGGTTTAATGCAATCTAGTTTTGTGTGCGGTTTTCCTTTAAGGGGGAATGGTATAAAGATTGACAACAGCTTCAACACTTATGCTCTTGAATATATTTCACATTTGTAATACACTCAAAAGGATCATTACCAAAGAATACTTGCGAAAACTGTCCTCCGAAGCAAACAAATACACTTCGATGTACTGATGCGAATATGAAAAGAACTATGCGGCATTGTACCAAAGAGACCCAAGAAATTCTATGGCGTAAAACCATGCAAACCTATCAAAATGCACAAGCAAAACAGATGAGAGTATCAACAGAGCCTATTCCAATGCACAAAGTAATCATACTTTTATAATTATTATGGCTCATTGTGGTTCAAATAACATCCAATTGCATTGCACAACTCCAAGACTTCACATCCATGTGTGCCAGGTTCTTAAGAAGCTTAATGTGCACATGTTCAATCTTTGCAACCAGCATCAGATGAGGCATGGGGAAGAGGCCCATGCCAAGAAGGCCAGAACGCATACATTTCATGGTTCGTAAGCATAATATTGCATTTTTGACAGGCGAGCAAGCATGTGCGGTGGCAGAGCCAGAAGGATGTGGAAACGGATACTATCCAATTTATTGCGGAAGTGCAACTCTATTACTTGCATTTGCGGGAAACTGAATATGTCTCCAAATTCACTAGCCCAAAAGACATAATGAACCTAGAAGTATTTTTCCACTGTGCAAGGGGCAAAAATTTAGTAATGAAAGCAATAATTGATACACATGATATGAAAAACCAACAGGCCAAATAAGATGGGTGCATTTACACTGTGAGATAGTCTTAAGTCGTTTCTTTCATGACAATGGTGCAACAGAGATCTTTGCACTGAGTAGAAATTTTTTGCGGAAGATATTTTAGCGGAACTTATTTTTGCAATTCAGACTTGAAAATTATAGAATTTAGCAGAAGAAATTTTTGTTATTGAAAGGTATTTGATCAGTTTTGTGGAAGAAATTTTTGCGATTGTGAGTTCTGTAAAACTGACTTTTCTGAAAGCTTTGCAGAATAAATTTTTGCGATGGGCACAACGCAAAAATGTTGCACAGGAAACTTTGGTTCAAGGTTACTTATTCCCAGGCCAATCAAATATACACATGAAAAATGAACCCTTCAGAACCGAATGCACAGAAGATCGGCAGTTTTCACAAGTGTGAAAGCTTTTGCAGCCAGTATACGCAGCTCAAGCAGTGAATGTAGCAAGACTGGGTATAATTGAAATAACTAAGAAAAAATATCCACATTTCACAAAGAAATGACTATACCTCCTGAAACGATGCACTTCAAAACGCCTACATTCAATGATAATTTTTGCGGAATTAATTTTTGTGGAACCCTTTTTTGCAGCAGAGAGAATAACAATCGGAAATATTGTGCGGAACTAATTTTTGTGAATCACATGCATTGATGGATTTCGTGGAATTGATTTTCGCAAACGAGGTAGTTAGAACTGGTGTTACTGAACATGCAAGACCTGAAACATTGTCCATATTTGCCTGTCTTTCCTTCTCCTAAGATCCTTTTTTGTTTCCTGAATTTTGATTGCTTTTGTGGAACTAATTTTAGAGAATGGCAGATTTGAAACATTTTGCAAAACTAATTTTTGCAAAAAGTACCCAAATTCGCAAAAATTAGTTCCACAAAAATTAATTCCGCAAAAATTAATTACCTCTTGCGGTACAAAGAAAAGATCTAACCTTTCAGTGGTTGCATTTTCATTTGTCAAAGGGCATATTGATGAACAAAACACACAACAATAGTCATGAGTGACAGCCGCACAAGGCAGAAAGTTTCACAGGGAGAAGCACATAGTCTCGAGAGAGTGACTGACACTCGCACCCTCTTACAGGGTTACCAACTGTGGATAATCTGGGTGTATCAGCCATGAAAAAGAAAATACAACTGGCTGACTCATTCGCTGAAACCACACGTGACATGAACCGAGGTGATGCCAATACCAGGGGTCCTAGAAAGGGTGCAGGTCATCTGTGTGCCAGCAATTTTGAGACTCTGGCTGTGGCTTTAAGCATGTTTTATGGGCCCAACACTCAGCACTACCCAGATGACCAGCCAGTATATCGCATTATTACCCTAATACCCCCAATTGACACACGAGAACTTTCGAGACAGGACAACATGACAAAACACAGCCTGACCGAACACAACTCAAGAACACAGTGCGACATGGACAGAATTATACTCCAAATTTCAAAGCCAGTTAAAAAAAAACAAATAAATGCATAAAATATAAAAAACACATTTCTAAAAAAAGTTGGATAATAAGAAATAAGAATTAAAGCAAATACTAAACAATACTTACAACAAAAAAAAACAACAAACAACAAACAAATATAACCCCTCCCCCCCACAAAACAACCCGAAACTGAAAACATAGAGACACCCTACAGAACAACACAAAATGAGTATAGCAGAAAAAGATAAGCATCAGTTCTTCACAACACAACTGTAGTAACAAAGGAAGTATGAAGATCCATTGTTCAGGTTCCAACAACTAGCCTTAGTAACGGCAGCATCACTACACATAAGCCAGTTTTTTCTCCTGGGTCACATGATGTAAGCCCAGTAATGACCGCTATCAAGGCTGCATTCAGAAGGATTGACGGTGGCAGTGAGATGGACCTTCCGTAAGAAGGAGACTCCTTCATCTATGAACATAGTTACGCAGAGATCAGGGAGACCCTCAGAGATACACGAGACGGGTCTAATATCCTTCACTATAGAAGAGATAGTCATTGCATACCTTTAAAGCTGGACAATGAGAGATTTTCCTTCTCGAAGCACATGTGTTTCCCTGGTGGCTATAGAATGCAATTACAAAAGGGGAAGAACCATGAATTATCCTTGTCCAATATCTCAGGCTGCAGGAATATTTCAAGGATGCACAAAAGGATATACTATCCTGAATCGACAAGAAGATGCAGTCACTCTTCCCCTTGACAACAGAAGAGGTAAAACAGGTTTTGCAAGAAGTAGATACACGCACAGCTACACTACTCACGTCGTTGATTCTGGTAGTCAAGTCAAGTCAACACACAACATGTGGTTATCTAACAGCCACCTGGTAAGAATGCCTATTTTACAGGCGGATTTACTAACACTACGGAGACTCTGACACTCCACCAGAACACTGATCTTAACCTGCTTGACATGGTTGACAAGCCCCTGTCAGCGAAATGTACGATGAATGTCCTGATATCTGGGTGTTCACACTTCACCTGAAAGAATGCAAAAGCTCACAAATACTTGCATGTACACAGTCGCTATTTAGCTCCTTCAGTTCCACGCAAAGGCACTTCGGCTGTGGCTGCAGTAGGATATGAAAAGTTTCCTAAAAGACATTCACATCTGAGTAACTTTATCTCGTTCAGATCTCATTACCAACAGGTGACTCTGAGGTATTCAGCACTGCATGAAGATTTGAGCAGCGCTCCTCATTCAGTCTTCCAATTTTCCAGCTGCATCAGGATACCTCAGGACATCTTCATCTTACTTATGAGCAGCAAATCGATCTCAGTACATCTGGGATCAGTGCAACATACCTCCTCAGGCCTCGATATAACCTTTTCCGGGTGCCCGACAAAAT
>JAOBRC010081124.1:0-15532 GCA_027575255.1 Scolionema suvaense | reverse complement strand
CCCTCGATTAAGCGCCGCATCAAAAAAGTCGAGTTTTGAATAAGCGCCGCGGCGCTTAATCGAGGATTTACGGTATGGACATATTTTGCTCAGAAGAATCCATAAAAAAGAAAAATTAAAATCGGACTAAATTATTCTTCGGACTAAATTATTTGTTGGACAAAAGTGATGAAATTTTCCGGGGGTGACGAAAATTTTGTCCGATAAGGTAGTCGCCACTAATCATGTTATTTATCACTGCATGCCACTTCTCTTTGCACCCCACACTTTTCTCAAGGAGGTCATATCATTTGTAGATAATTAGCTAGAAAGAATTTGCTGGCAAGATAACTTGATGTATGATCCCAAGATAATAAGCTGTCGTGAAGGGCTCATTAATAATTCATATCCTGTTTTTTCGCAGCCCGTTGCCAGAATATTTTACTGTACATGTATAATATTATAAGTCTGAGCAGTACAGTGTGGCACAATAGTGCGGGGGCAATTCACATTCCGTGCGCGTCACTTGTCTAAAGCAATTTTTTTGCATTTACCGATAGTTTGGGTTGCAACAACCACAAAAAGTGTGTTTGGCATTTTTTTAACAGTCATTTACCATATGTGGTCATTCATCAAAACTAGATCCAAGGCTCTAATGTTATGAAAATTTTTAACAGTCGGAATGCAGCCATGTTGCATACCATTGGAAAGGTAATGAAATGGAGAGCAATTGTGCCTTTGGTGCTTGGTACTGAAAGTGAACGGAACAAAAGTTACAGCCATTTTTGAAGATAAATTTATAAAAATTAAGCAAATTTGACCAACTGCCAGCATCAAAGTATTATTATCTCGAATGTTTATGCAACAGTAAAAGAAAGTGTAACACCTGTGTAAAGATATTACTGTTCACATTAACAATTTTCTCTGTACGATGAGTAGTTTGAATCACTGTCTGCGTCTATCGTGCATTCAGAACAATCCTTCTCATCATCAGTTTGATTGTTATAACCTATCCTGGCACATTCCTCGTAACGACAAACATCAGTGCAAAAGAAGTTAAACTTCCTGCATCGACAGCTGGTAGTGGTACATTACATTTTATATGTGCATGACCAGGTTGCTTGGTGCATGAATAGGTAGTAAACTTCCCTCCGATAATTCGAATGAATTGTTTTGAATATGGTACTGTTGCATCACATGGTCACCCCGCCTACAAAGCTCAAGACTTTTAAACATATCTAAAACCAAGGATGCGGAAGTGAAACTACATCCTTGCTAAAACAGATTTAGAACAGCTCACCATGGAAAGAATACAGATAAATTTCTTATGCATGGAAAATGTTTTAAATGTTCTTGAAAAATTACTTAAAAGCAATGTAGATCTACATCTTGAAAGCATATTTTTTGCTGGAACTGGAATGCAATAAAAATGTGGAAAAGGCTTTGGGCATAGTAGTAGCTTTTGTATAGAATTTTTTATAGCAGCAGTTCCTAATGGCTGTCGAATAAATGCATGTTAAAAGTTTTTGACAGCCATGATCTTTCAAATTCAACTTTCACATTAGAAATTACGTTAATACTGTGTTTACTGAGTCTGCGATCTGGTCTTTTCTGTGCTAAATTCGTGTTAAAGCGGGTTTCAAGACGGGCATCTAGGGTGACATGCCTGTGGGTGAATAAAGAATGCATCTATCCGTCAATTAGAAAAAGGAATTTTATATACACTTAAGGCTAATACGGATGTATGTTTATATAGTATATACACCTTTTCACAGCATTTATTTTCAATGCGTTATTGGATTGACTGGATTGAAATTAACCTCTCCAGCAACTTGTGACTGGCAGATCGTTAGCAGCAATAAATTTGAGGGTAATTAATATCGAAATAGCACTTAGTCTTTGTGTTGTCTAATAGAAAAGGGTTCAGAGTAGCTGGGGATTGGGGGTTGGGGGTTGGGGGGAGGAGTGGTTGGAAAAATCCTTAAAATACTACTCACCAGGACAGAACTATGTTGTTCTGCTCTGGTAGAATGAAGTCAAAAGAGAGGAAGAGAAATGCGTCTATCTCATAACTTATGTTTCATTCCATAACAGTTTTTTTACCTCCGAAAACGGAAAGTCCAGAATTTGGAATAAAACTTTGAAAAGGTCGTATTGCATTTGGAGTGAAATTGCCGAACGTCAGGCCATGAAAAATAAACGTTTCTGAAATTTTCATCGTTGGGCTGTTGCGAGAGCCATGGTTGTCCTGAATGTTGTCATGCTTCCGTTTGGGTAGAATGGATTTTTGTAACAGGCTTGGATTAATATATCTTTGTAAGGTTAGGGTTTCCACACCTAGCTGATTGTCTTCAGAGCAATAACAAGAATGAATCAACTGCGATAGATATTAAAAGTTGGTGATATTAAATTGCTATGGACTTAAATTTTAAAATTGAGGAGAAGAAAAAATTGGAAATTGGGGAACTAGTTTATGGCAATAGAAATAGGAACAAAATCGCAAAGCTTTGCCGATACATGTTGGCCTGAATTTTAAGAACTGCGCTTAGTTAATTTTGGTTCTACGGGAACATGCTTTCCGCTGATGGCTAATACTTTTATCTGGTTGGTTTGCCATAAAGTACAAAGATGAGACCTCCTGCAATTGTGTTTTGCCTTGGAAGGTTGTTGGAAACTGAAGGGATGTTGGAATTTACGAAGACGTTGACATTAACGGCTTCAACGAACAAGATTGCGTCCTCGTGAAAACTAAAGTTTGTGATTCTAGCTTATCCCATTTACCTTAAGGGGCGTTTTTATTTGTGTGGATTAATTTTTGCTAAATTCTCAAATTGAATCCATGCCAAATTTACCAAAATGAAGATATAGCCTGACCAAAAGCAAACACAACTAATCTTTCGATCTTTAACAACATGTTCAGGCACTTTCTTTCTCACAATGTCCATATCGATAAATTACTCCTTTTGTTTCGTGAATGTGCATTTGCTAAATTACTTCCACTCATTTTCACTGCAAATCTCCATTTCGCAAAAATAAATCCATGCAAACATTTATCCCCTTAAGGTATTTGGAATTGTTACTTCCAAGATCTTGGATGTCCAAAAGAGACATGCCACTTGGTGGTCATAGCGCGGAAATATAAAAGTCAGATGTAAATGCAGAGCCGGACAAGGACTGCCAAGTTTCTACAGTATCAGGGAATATCAATGCAAACATATGCAGAAGCTTCTAGCTGCATGGTTTACCTTTCTATGAAATGACCTTTTACAATTCATATGTTGAAGAAAAGTTATCGAAGAATTTAATATCTCTACATCTCTTCAAAAACTGGTCAAGCTGAAATCACCCATTAGCTTATTTTATGTCATTTTCAATATCATTTTGTATGTTATTCTCAGGCCATGTTCAACTTATTTTCAAGCAGTTCTCAAGCCAATTCCTGGAGCTTTTTCAAACTGAAAATAAAATGTCTGATGCTATTTTTGTATTGATTTCAAGCTTTTCTCTGTTTGTTCTCAAGGTATTATTTTCAATTTGAAATCTAAAGAAAATTACAGGTCGTTCTTTTTTTTTTTCAAATAAATTTTGAAGCCACTGTAAAGCTATTTACAAGTCGTTTTCAAGCTGACTTCAAAAGGCAGTCTAATGCTGATTTGTACATTTTACATGCGTTTTCTATACACTTGTAAACATATTTTGAAAGGCTGCAACTTTGATAAGAGATTTTAAGTATGGAATTTGGTCAGGCTTCAATAGGCCGTATCTTCGAAAGCGTAGGAATTAGAGGATTGCTGTAATAGAAAATATTAGGCAGCATAAAAGTTCCTACGCAACGATATGCTACATGATTTGATTTGGTGAAAAATTTTTTTTGGATAACACAAAGGCAATGACGTCATTTTCTGTCATGCCCAAATATGGTATATGACTTGGTAAAAAATGCCAAACAGGTTTTTGGTACTATTTAAGCACTAGACTAGTAGAAAACGGCAGAAAAGTGCTTTAGACAGCTTGTGCACACGGAATCTAATATAAGGTAAATTGTCTCCACACTACAAGAGGATTCGTCTGACGTGTTACAACTGATTTTGTTGTGCAGTGTTGAGGAAGGCAGATCTTTACTACTTTTAGGTGAACGGATCCAAGTGGTATCTGGTGAAATGGTCCGACTGGAGAGCTGCTGAATCAACATAAGAGCCAGAAGAGCATGTCACTGTAGACAAACGCTGTGCGCCATGTTCGCTGCCCCAGAATTTTAGTCTGTTATATCTTGAGTGAATTGGTTTGCTTGCATTATTTACTTATTCTTAGTAGCGTTTGACACTCACATTGTGCAATCAGCAGATGATAGCTTTGCCAGAAGAAAATTTAGTTTATTTTATTTTTTACTGTGAAACCTAGACCTGCGCAACACCTATACACACTTCCAATATTTAAATGACTGCTCTAAGGAGAGGTATGCTCGTATGGGTTCCTATCGTCTTTGTTGAAGTATACAGTTACTCTTGTCTACCCACTTACGTGTTTTTTTATTCAGTATAAGCATATTGATTTTCAGGATCTGGCTTGGATACGCTTAACCCTACATAGGGGGGAAGGAGGTATATTTACTTGCCCATCCAAAATTTTGCAATAACTTTTGAACCGCTATAGATGTGTGTCTAAATCTTAGTGGCTTTCACTATTTATTCTTTATACACATTGTGTCCAAATTTAAGCTTGTTTAGATGAAAGGTTCATAAATTATGAAAATTTTATCGGAGTAGTCTGACACAACGCCATTGCATTTCACATAGGCATTTTGAGTAGGCTCACACAGCACACTGATGGTAGGCCTCCTATGCGATCGATTTGAAGCAAACTCGGGAAAAACAGTGAAATTTCACATCATCTGGGCCTCCCAGATCGCGAGATAGGTGGGGGAGGTAAATACACCTCCCCCTTAAATGGGGGTTCGCCAGACCCCCCTTTAATAAGGCCCGTTAAGGCCCTTTTTCGCTTCTGATATACATATACTGTTTTTAGTCTTTGTTTTCTTCAGGTTTTGGAGACATCACAACCTGCCACGAAGGGAAGTTGAGTTTCATGCAACAGAATTGTTGACAGCTATCCAACAAGGTCTGAGGGAGCGCCTGAAAGCTGTGAAATACTTGGACATTCCTTCAAATATTTTCAACTTTCTGTTTGAGAAGAAACCCAGTAACATTATGGGTGTAATACGTGCATATGAATTATCCAATTTCGATCCGATCTTTTTCCCTCCCGGATGGCACAAGGCATGCGTAAATACCGGAGGTATGACAAAAGAGATCATCTTTCCAATTCACATGAAACGTTTTGTGGGCTGGTCTCCACAACTTTACTCTGTGGAAGGGACGAAGAAGAAACGACATCCGTAGCAGCGCTTGATGATCTCATTCACAAAAGAAACCACTACTTCTCCAGACTGGTAAGTTTGTATTTTTCTTTTATCAACATGCATGTGTATACAACTTTCACAACAAATTACGTAAGAAATTAATTTGTGTAAATAACTTTTAAAGCGTGCTAAAATATGCATGATGGAAAAACCTTTAGCCATAAATTGGTTTCTCACTAACAGGGTGCAACAAATAAGCTAATTTTGTGTCCTAAGCGAACGCGGCAAATTTTAGATGTGTTCGCTGACGAACGTCCAACGTTTTCCAATGGCGTTCGCCTTCCTTCACTGATGTCTGCTATTTATTTGGACTAACAAACCTGCTATAAACAGAGATATATCTCTGGTAGAATTTGTCATCTTTCCTGATGGTTGCAAGATCTCGAGGCTTTCCTGTGCCTCCCAGAACCCATGGATACTGTGGCCTACCTGTAATGGGGAGCCTCTATGGCTTGGAGCTGATCTCCACACTGAAAATTATCATCTTTTAAGATACGTTACTCAGTTTTTTGAAACTGTGTCATATATTCATTCTTTTACCACAGCGTCCGACTTTCTAAAGTATTTTACGTTTATGAACTGGAGGTATGAAACATTCCACCTCAAACAAAATCTGATCCAAAAATGAAGTGGAGACATCGATTATTTCTACATGCTTCCCCTTTTCATCAATGCCAGGAACTGCATTGTGTTGTGTAATAACAGAACACTACTGTGTAGGGAAGTGTCTTTATTCCTGGAAATTCGCATTTGTTGACCAACCAAATTACCAGAAGCAGCAGAATTAAAATGGAGGTCCTATCTGCGCTACTTATCAGCTTGAGAAGAAGACAGCAATGGGCAAAAATCATTGACGATGTAGCAGACTCTATCTCTATCTGGTGGTTGATCATAGCAGACATGTAGTACAATTTTAAACTTAAAAAATAAAGTATTTCAACTGGTAAGTTATTCAATGTCAAATACACAAAGTTGCTCAATAATTGTCCTGTAGTATATGTACTTAGCTAGCGTTAGTACATTCCTATTAACAAGTACTGAATGCATTGCCTGAAGTGAACAGAAATTATTCTCATTAAGTTACTTCACAATTGTGAAGTTCTCAAGTTAATTCATTGGGTGCACCCCATGGGCGTGTGACCCACGTTTTATTCATGCGGAGGCTTGGCAGAGCATGCATGTATGGTTAAAAAGGAGTTAGGTAAAAACATATGAATTGTGACGAACTCCTAAAATTTTCAAGGAGTTCGTCAACGAACGACCTGAAAAATGCATTTGTTGCACCCTGACTTAGGTTTGGCACACCTTTCGAAATTCCTGAAGTACCCTAACCAAATTCTTCTAAAATGTGTAAAATTATCAATATGTCCACTGCGATCTGTCCTGGATGTTGATTTGCTTGCTATTTTCATCCTTGTAGCTGAGTATAAAAATCCTTGCTATGATGTATGTGGACAAATGTTTGAAGTTGATTCAGTCCTGACTTTTCACCTATTACCTTTCTAAGATTAAAATGACATGTTGCAAAATCTTCTGTAAGTTCTCTGCATTTCTGGCTCGCATTGATGAGAAATAAAAAAAAATCATAATCTCTTAAGTTTTTTTTTTAATTGGCAAATTCCGAAAAGACTGACATCCCTGCTCATATATTAAGTGTCCAGAAAGGAGAGAACCTATTCTTCATGAAGAGCAAATTTCTGTGCCACCACTGATTTGCCGTCGCCTTCCCAGAATTCTTGATCGACTTTGTTGTATTTTCACTTTTGACGCATGACGCCTTCAGCTTCTAGTGTTGCTAATCGTCTGTCTACTTGTAATATCGAGTGCATTGCGTTCCATCTATTCGTTTTCCTGCGAAAGATGTTTCTGATCATGTTGTTTTTCTTCTCAACACCTGGCAAATAGTTACATAAGATAGTCTTTATCACTGATAAAAAAAGACATGGACTGCTCGAGACTTACACAAATATGCGTCACATTAAGGCAAATAGGGTCACATTATGGCAAATAGAGCTATTAAGACAGCCTGCATCCTTGATGATTTGTCTGTGAGATAATGCCATGTTTAAGTTGTTCTAAGATTTGGGGCTCAGTTTCCTTAATAAGGTCGTTCTTAAAAAGACAGAAGGATAGAGTGTGATTTGAAACCACTTCTTTTAGTCTTACCTTGTCCACTAAAGGCCTTCAATGACCCAAAGCGGTGTAAATGTTCTGGCACGTGATTCAGCAAGGTGTCAGAGGACGGGTCCAATCATACCCTGTTCCATTCATGCTCATTAAGACCTTTGCCCATCTCGTTGCCTGCAAAGCAATAACAGTAAAAACATAACTTGATAAAGTATGCAGAAACCTTAAGAAGCTGACTTGCCAAGAGCACATCCTTTTAGGATAGCAGTCACCAACCAACACAAACCAATTGCATGCAATGCATCTGGTTCCTATATACCTTAATAAGAATATAGTATAGGCTCTTGTCCTAATGCTTTGCCTTACTGAATTTATTGTTCTGTGTAAGTTTGCAACTGCTCTAGCGATGAGGAGATGCGTACATGCTTTCTATACCAGCAGTATACTTTGAGTAGAGCCTTGATGCCCGTAAGATATATTTCTAATGACATTCTTAATTAAAACAGAAACAGTACCCATTTCAGCTCACCTCCTCTTGAAAGGCTTGTTTGCAAAGAACGGACACCAAGGCTTAAATTTAGTGGTAATAACTTTTATCTGCTTTGTGTGTGTGTGAGAGAGAGAGAGAGAGTTAATTTTCAAGATAAATACCATTTTGCAAAAATCATGATTTTTCCAGCCACACTACTTGTTTTTTTTTTAATGAGCACAACACTTATAAGCATATGCAAGCTCGGGGTTAGCCAAGTACTAAGCATATGGTAAGCATATTTCTCAGCCTTTATTAATAAAAGACTTCACTGAACAATGATACGTTTGTAATGTTATCACTGCAGTGGCTCTTCGTCATAAACTTCACGAATTTCTCCTATCCCACGTGAAGCTTCCTGTCCTCATCATAAAGAATGATAGTGAACATATGTATTCGCTTCTCATGGTAACATAAACGAAAAACAGATTGTTTGCAAGAAAACTAAAGTTCAACTTCAACTAAGCATATATTAAGCATATTTTGAGCTTTGACTTCACGGGACCTTACGCATATCCGAGCCGGATCCTGAAAATCTATAAGCTTATAAAAAAACAAGTAGTGACATCAGCCAAGACCCTTGAGACAGAAAAGAGAAAGCAAAAATACTATCACAGATCAGCTGTCTTTTCTGCCTCTGCAAGTCTAAGGCCTTTTATCTTCTTCGGTAAATGCATCAGCAGTTTCTTCTGATCTGCACCTAGAAGTGCTGCCATTCCCATTTTTTTTAGCATTCTGGAAGATGCTTAGACTCACACCACACTGTCGAAAGGCCTCTACCAGCCTTGGTTGTGAAATCTTTTGTTTTTGTTCTGTGAAACTTTAGGAATGATATTAACAAGAACAATTTGCTCACCTTTGTTTGTTTGTTTTGTTTGTTTCATCAAGCCTAATATCATGCCAACTTTCAAGTCAGCTGCTGTTATAGACGTCTTATTGGTAGAATCACCCTGTTCAATAAACCAGTGAGGCAGCACTCATAAATCCTGCATGAAGAGAATCTGATAATCACTTTTGCTGCTACCTGGTCCATGTCTATAGCATTGTATTTAAGTCCTTCGTGTAGTCGACCTGTAATGCGCATCATTAGGTGGAGCTCATACACAATGTCATAAAATGCAATAGGTGGCATGGTAATTTATGCAACATACCTAGAAATTACCAGTAGAATAAGGCATTACCAAATCCCTACTAGTCAAACGTTAGACATGTCACTTATACAGACACGCAATTTCCTCTTTTTTGTGTCTCCTTCAAGAACAATTCGATCTCTTTCATCGACGAGAGCCGAAATTAAAAATACTTCAAATCATTGTGATACTCCTCTTCCGCCAGCCCCCAACGACACAGGTACTTTCCAAGAGCAGCTGCATGAAGTTCTAGTGAGAACTTTATGAATCTTGGCTTATGTTTTCTCCGAGCAATTTCAGTGCAATATATGGATCTTTCTCTCTCACGCATCCAAGTCCCTGCATTTCCTTGTTGTCTGGTAAGTATTCTGGAAAAAGAAAGCATAAGGCATAACCTTTCCTCCGCTTTGACAATCCCTGCTTGTGTGCTTGTGCCAAAAGCTTGTGACACAATGCTTACGAAGAAATAATGAAGAAGTGTTATGTAACATGCTTGGGAATTCAGTGAGGACAAGATGAATATGCTTCCTGTCTATATGTTGATGATGCATGCGATTCGCAATTCGCATTATAAGTATACTCATAAAAATAAAAAGCCATGTAATACACTCCTGCAAACCTAGCACCTGTGACCTTTCAGAAAACTTGAACGTGTGCCATTCTACTGATGACTCAGCTGAAATGAAAGAATGCATGATTTCAAGTCAGTCCTTTTTAATGCATGTGACTTGAGGTCACGAATGCCATGACTATGTTACCACTGTCGCTATTTCCTAAAAAAATTTGATGTATGAACTGTTATACCCTTATACCCTTTTTTGTGAAACTAAGGTTACAATGGTATTGATCGTATTGAGTTAAGGATGATAATTTAAAACGAATAAGCATGATTTCAGGGAACTATCCAAGTTTTACTTCCTTTCATTAATACACACACTCTTTTTTACAAGCATATTGAAGCTGAAAACCTGGAGAAATTAAGCATAATGCTTAGCATATCTCTAGCCTCAGAAAATGTGACTGGCATGTCTAGCATACGTCCAAGCCATAGAGAACTTTCTCAAAACTGGAACACAACACCGTAGCTGTATTATATTCCAAGGACCTTCAACGACTGAATTACTGTTTGAAAATTTGGCATATTCCGCAACCTGGCCTTCAATCTTTGCACTAAATTTAGACACAAAGGAATTAAGCATACATAACGTAGCATCGGAAGCATAGTGAGCCTCAGCAAAATTTCCCTACATTATCGTGCTTGATGCTGCTATTATTTTGCACCAGCCTATGAAAAACATGAATTTTATGGAAACCGTTTTTCGCAGAAGTGCTGCAGTAAAATGACGAATATCTTCCAACCACGTGTTGCCTAGCCTGCTCTTAACCTCCACTTGAATCAAGTCCTTTCAGCAAGCAAGTGAAGGGCAGACTATGGCAACAAAATTTGAGCCTGGAGGTGAAACCATTTTCAGATAACTTTGAAGACATAAGTCTGAAAAAGGGGCATGTAAGTAAAAAGCGACTGGTCCTAATTCACACATTTGCAATTGTTGGTACTTCAGACCATTGCACTCCAAAACATCTATAGTGAATCTGAGAACTTACAACCTGATCAATTAGTGAAGACAGCAGACAATCATTCAACCATACCGTTTTCTTCATGGCATGTTGCAGATGCTACCTGCTAAGTTTATGCTACCTGCCAAGTTTCATTAGGTTGTGTCCATTACCACCCATCAGCCCAGCTTCCTGCAGCACAAAATAGGAGCACGCTTATATGCAAGGGTTTGTGACGTATGTTATGAAACTTTGAAATAGCTTTCAAGTCTTGTTTATCCGTTATATCGATGCTCTCTCAGTTGTCAAACAGTTTTTATAGTTTGGTATCGTTTGTACAAAATCTTACACTTGACGACACAATTTCAGCCACAGGGTGTTGCTTTAAGCATTTGCTTACAAACAATTTTGCAATTTTTAGCTTACAAAAAAAATGTGTGCAAATATGCACGATCCCATAGGGTGGCTGAAAAACTTGAGCATGTCAACTGTTTTATCCCTAGTCTGTTACTGCTTCCCAAATATCAGTGTTTTTCAGTCCAGCTCTGAATTATGGTGTTAACCAGGAATCAAAGCTGAGAGAAAGCAGATCTAAACATGGGTTATTCATTGGATATTAGATATTTGGTATATTAGATATTAGATATTGGATATTAGATATTTTGTATATTAGATATTGTTTATTAGATATTTGGTATATTAGATATTGGATATTAGATATTTGGTATATTAGATATTGGATGTGTTTGCTTAGAATTAGTTTAGTCATTGAGTATACGTGCGTAGCATACTTTTTTCCATATGTTTGCTACCTTGTTTCCAACTTGTGAGACATACTGAAACAAGCAACAAGCACAAGGTACTTATTTTTGTCTAGAACCTCAATAATGGTGCCACTGTAGTGTTTAACTGCCCCAGGACCCTCTTTCTTTATCTGCTCGCGAGACTTGTCAAGTTTGACTATAACTTCTTCTTTTTTGACTTATCTTGCAGGAGGGTGTCTTTTTTGAACCCATCAACCATCTGCTATGCAGCCTATTTCTGGGCTTCATTGCCAGGTTTTCATATGTCGGCCATATCACCTACCCACGCTTTGTAAAGGTTTGGACAATTCTTTATGTTGTGAACTGATGAGAGTAGCTCAAACGTGAGAACAAATCCATGCGTCTTTCTTCCACAAAATATTTCGAAAGGACTTTTATGTCCAAGCAACTGATCATTACAGGTTTTTTACTACCATGCGATTTTTTCTAGTAGCTCACTCCATTCATGCCCTTCAACAAAATGAAAAGTACACACATATTTTGTAAATAAGACACTCGATTATAAGAAACTTAGTACTAAACAGCCCTTATAGGCCACAAAAACTGTACTGCTACAGCTCAAGAAACCAAAAATAAATGGAGAAACCTTTTAGCAATCTGTACTTTTCTTTCTCCCTTCTTTGAGGTTTTGATCGCATTTGTCAGAAAAAGAGTAAAAATCTTCAAGTGAAACATATCTGCAAAGTTAATTCTTACAAAGTTCGGGGCCCATGCACACTTTTTTACAGTATATGTGGTTAAGTGACTTCAATTTGGAATTACACTAACCTCAGTTTGTTTTTCCTTGACTCAAATTTTCGTCTAATTGGGAGGAGTACGTTCATCACTCCTATTGGTTTTAAGCGATATCTGAATAAATGATGATACGCTGTCTAATAATAAAGGCTTCCATATTAATGTATGCTCCTTTGGAGTACACTATTTTTTATAAGCATGCCTCTAAAAAGATCTTACAGTAGATACGCTCAGTGTCTTTTCGGGGGTTTTCTGCTTATAAATATGCTTACATCTATACCACCCAAGCGTAGATACTATGCATACATAAACACCTCAGTGCTATACCATACATATACTTGGGAGTTTCTTGCATCATAAACATTGCACAATCCCTGCAATTTTTTAAGTTTATACAGACCTTATGATCTAAATTTTCCTTTTTTGCTCAAGACACAAAGTAGGAACCTTTTGGTTTGTATTCTAAAATATTTTCCATTGTATTTATGCTTCACATTATGCTTATGTTTTTGCACTCTTTACCGTAAGTAGCTATTTTGTCATAGTTGCTGTGCCTATAAAAACATTATTGCACTCATCACTGTCTTTCAGTTGCAAACTTTATTGGGAGAGGGAAACTATCTAAACCCATAGTAACCGTCGTTGGAAACATACTTAGTGTACAGGTGGTCACGTTTCTTTGACGCCATGGATATTTTATCCATGCCGAAACTAATGCTACTTTTCCCAATGGAAAACTAAAACAAAATTGGACTCAGAATCCACACGTTTTACCGCACAACCAATGTTCTATAAGCAACTGTTAGTCAATACTTTTTGGCACATTCTGCCTGATCATTTTCTTCCATGTCCCATGAGACGTTTCAGCTCTTCCTTCAGTCTGTGGCTTGCAGAGTCTTCCTTTGCAAAACTCACTTTCAATAAGTTCAACAACTTCCTCCACCATCGCTAAGGCAAAAAATATGAATTAACCGCAGGTCATTGAGCTGTGATGCACCAACACTCCAGCCTCTGACGAAATGTACCTTAATAGCCTCAATTTTCGCCCGCCTAAATTGCTCCCCTCAATTTTCATTCCACAAATTTCAAACACCCTTCAATTTCTGCACGCCTTAATTTGTGATCTGTTATGTTATATCGATGTTGAGTGCTGAGTACTTCTGTTCAGCAACTTAGTGTTAAATACTTTTCAAATATATCAGCTCTGTCATAATGATATCACCGACCACAGCAAAAACTGTCATATTTCACACACCCAATAAATAGTTCTTCTTCACCCATCATTTGTTTTTGCGTCAGCAAAGTGCAAGGAAATATGGTTCAAAAAGTGATAAACTTTAGAAGGAAATGAAGGCACATGATCCGACAGAACCGCTAAATTAAAAGTTTCGAGACTATTAATGCAAAATAACGGTATCACCACTAGGACTCTATAGGTCATAGGAGCTACCAAACCAAAGATACCTTCATCCTGATGCTCGATCTTGAATTTCATCATCCAATCCCTTTAATTTCAATCTGCCAAAAAGCATACATATTATAGGAAAATTGATCAATAAATGGATGAGTTTTAGAGTGTAGTTGTTTTTACATTGAATAGAGCTTATTTTGCTGAAAGTATTAGCATTTATTTTCAGATGCCTTTCAGACACTGCCCCTTTTAATGCTGGAATCGATCATTCTCAGAGATAAAATGGAGTTCAATTCTGTAGATTTTATCATAAACACCAAAACCTGCCAAACATTCTTCCAACGAAATTTCTGACTTGAAGCTGAATATCCATTTGAGGAAAAGTTGTGACGAAAAGAGAGGCAAGCAAAGATTTTCGTTGTGGCACATGCTCAGTTAAATCATAGAGATATAAAAGCTCTTAAGCAGATTAAAGTAAGCCAAATAAGTTGCGAAAAATACAGTGGAATAATAAAAAGCATAGACCCAAACCATTCTGAGCGCAGACCAGGTCGGTCCATGAAGTGTCTTGAAAAGTAATCTAGAAGAACATGTATACAAAGTGGAGTGCTTGAGCACTTTAGCCTTCTTTAAAATTCTGAACCTAGATCACTTCGAACTTTCTCAAGAACTCCATGTCTGTACATAGTTTTACGAAGGGCACTGGCAACTTCCAGCAAGGACTTTCCCTGAAGAGGTTCCAAAACAACATATCTTGAGAAAACAGAAGTACAAAAAGACATAATGGTATTTGTATCCATCGCGTGTAGAGGGCTCCTCTGAGAAATCAACCAAATCTGTTTGCACGTGTCGCTTAGGTTCATCAGCTATAACCGGTTGCAGGTCATGTTTGTTATCAAATATTGGTCGCTAGGAACAGTGCTCCTTGTCGCACTTTATCCACAGCTGAATGCTGAATGCGGAATTCGTGGAAATAGCTGCAAATAATAATGATGGCAAAAACAATACTCATGACAATTGCTGAGAATTTGGATTCCAGCAACTTTGAGTGTTGCAAATTTAGTGTCCAATTTAGTGCAAAATGAAGAAATCTGGGGATGTTTAGTTATCTAAGGTCTGTTGAGGTGTCACACACAATAATACTATAAGTATTAAAATTATTCCAGCAATTTGCCATGAGGTAATACTGATGATGACGCCAGTCACAGAAAAAGTGACGAGGGCAATCAAAAGAATATTTACAGGCGTGGACTTGGCCCAGCGTTGCACCCTAAATCACACGTTATTATTCCTCTGGCATGAAACTTAGCAGTAATAGAGAACCAGAGACATAAACTTCTGTTTCACATGAAGAAAGATAAATGCTGATGTCATAATTAGGGATAGCATCACAAAAATGCAAAAAAGTCCAAAAAATTGTGAAAACATGGTTTTCCTCAAAATTGCAAGCAAGAAAACAGAACCACCACTTGCAGCCCTTGCAATTAGGACTTTGGGCGACGGCAAAAAAATTGCCGCCAGGTTTCAAAAACAGCGACGACACACGACGGCACTTAAATTTTCCTTGAAAGACACTTTCCAATAACAGAAAGCATCATGTTCCTAACCAAGCAGTTTTACTCCATAATAAAATGAAAGAGAAACTTTCCACACCGAAATTGATGAGTAGGTACTAGAATTCTATTCTATAAGTATGCTGTATTTTCCAGAAGAATCCAGAAACAAACAGCGTTACTCCTCCATGTCTTTGCCATGCTGTTTTGCCTGTCTGCGATGCAGAGATCTTCCAGCCGCCATCTTGCAAGAAGAATTTGCTGTCGA
>JAOBRC010080013.1:0-15533 GCA_027575255.1 Scolionema suvaense | reverse complement strand
TTGACAATCAGCCTACGGTGGGTAAAGATAAGGGACTGCATCATCTTGAAGTCTGACCTTGATTTTCGATAAATATGTGACACATTGTGTACTTTATATGAAACATTGCACAGAAACCATTTTTCGCAACAGATGCATTATTTTCTTGACAAACAAGATGTATGTTGAAATTTGGAATTTTGTTTCGAGTGATGGACTTATGTTGCGTGAAATACTGAAAAGAATGCAAAATTTCCCAAAAGAAAGGCCATATAAACAGGCCCTTAGCAGACTAAAGATCGACTTCTCAGTTCTGCATATTCTGGCTGAAAGTGCCTTGGAACACGTTCTTGTCGAAAATCAAGTTGGTGTTTGTATAGATTGGTTTTGACAATCATCCTACGGTGGGTAAAGGTAAGGGACTGCATCATGTTGAAGTCTGCTCTTGATTTCTATTAAATATGTGACACCTTGTGTACTTTGTATGAAACATTGCACAAAAACCATTTCTCATCAACAGAAAGATCATTTAACTGGCAAACGATCTGTATCTTGGGATTTTGAATATTGTTTCGAGTAATGGACTTATGTTGCGTAAAAATTGAGGAAAATGCAAAATTTCCAACAATTGAGGCCATATAAAGAGGCCCTTATCAGACTTAAGATCGATTTTTCTGTTCTGCGTAGATCGGGTGAAAGTTCTTTGATACAAGTTCTTTTGGAAAATCTGGTTGGGGTGTGCATAGCTTTTATTTGACAATCAGCCTACGGTGGGTAAAGGTAAAGGACTGCATCATTGCGAATTCTGACCTTCGGCAAATGTTGATTACATTTAATCAGCAGATAATTGCCTCTCTTCTCTTAGCTTACTTTGAATTTTATATGGTTTTTACTTCTAATTAGATATAATCACTTTTCCGGGGTGTTTCTGCATCAGCCTTCGCCTTTTTTCGACTGGCTATATGCTCTTAAGTAGCTTACAGTATTCTTCGTGTATTTTCATAGCAGCCTTCAGTTAAGGCTGATTGGGAGGCTGCCTACGAAGGCAGATAAGTGTTTCTACAATGTATTTTTATTCAGTGAAGGCTGCCTCCGTAGGCCTACTTTACGCTGGTGAGATAGATATCCAAGAGAATTCTGTTGGCACTTACAACTCATGGTAGAACATATTGTAGCGGAAACATGACAGGTCTGCACCTTAACCCTAGTTGCCCTTGGCTCTGAGGACTCCCCTACTTGGCCTGCTCTCGTTTGAATAGTCCATTACGCTTGAAACTTGGCATGAATTAAGAATAAGATGTAAGCTTTTGTTTGACGCAAAGAAAAATAATAACGTACACAAAACAGAGCACTTCTTGTTGTTCCTTAGGGTTACAAACAAACTTACCATGAATGCCAGCAAAACAAGGTGACCTCTCAACAATTTGAAAGGTAATTGTCTGGTTTTCTAATACATCCCTTTCAAATAAACACACAGGTACCCTATGGAGCATAGTCAATCACTAGTTTCTATTTGTGCAAAAAGTGTAACAATGAGCTAAATAAACACGTTTTAAAACTGTATGAGATCAACATCGAAGGTACCTCATTGCTATGGCAGTTCATTTGTTGCAAAATTCAACGGAATGTAATTTCTATGTTTCTCGTAACATTTCTCATTCAACATTCAACATTGCATTGTGAGTTTCTATTGCGATTTGCATGCAAAGTGTAAAACTTTAATTTGCCTGCTCCACTAGCGTCCATTATATTACGTTTTGATCTGATCAATGTCAAGTGTTCGACGCTGAACAACGTTGTCCACGTGCAATGCGATCAACTGCAATGCTACGAACGCAGCAATTTATGGTCAACGAAGTCCTTTCGCTGTTAAGGGGATCGGGTCCTCAAATTTTCAAGGTAATGCTTCCCAGGGGTTCCGGTCGTATTTAAAGTTTGCCCAGAGTCTCGAGCTGTGAAAGAGGGATCAGACTTGATAAGAACTTGTGGTTTATACAAAAAAGTGTAGTCGAGTAGTTGATCAGTCATCTCGTTTGAGATGCTCATCATGAGGGAGCATTTTCGGAGCGTTTGGAGGGGAGTTGTAGATAGGTCCACACTTTTTTGTATACACGTGTTTGTTAGAAGAAACATATTCGTAAGAAACACGATGCTCAGATACCCTAAAAATTAACCCTATTATTAGCTCGGGGGTATCAAAGTGATATCTCAAAAATGGCAAATACTGCGAACCAGAATATTGTTTACCATTGGTTTGCATCCATGGGATGTTTTTTACAAGTATATCTAAATATGTTTAGTCATTTCGCTTGGATAGATAAGGCGGATTTTTTGCTGAAGGTACATAGAAAAATTCTCGAAAACAATTTTTTCGAATTTTCCATTTCTATCTTCCATAAAATTTGGCTGGCCCAGCGAAGGGACTTGTCTTGAAGCTTGTCAGAAATAGAGTAAATTATACTTGATGAGTTAGTGCTACAAAGCATACCTACTTCAGTTAGAAGATTTTTGCATGGCCTGAAAGTGAGAGGATATTTTTTTCGGAGATTTTGAAATATATAATGGAAACAGTAAAAGTTTCGTCATTTTGAGACCCTGCTATCAAGTTTTTTTTATGAAGGAGGCATGGTTTTCTCGACAAAAACTTAAAGAAGCAAGGTGTAGATATAATCCTGCCAAGTTTGGAGGTTGCATGATGTCCCAGTCAAATTTTAGAAAGGAGAGGGGCTCATATTGAGCCCACCCCTCCCCCGGGTGAAATAGGGGTGTTTTTTTTTATGAGCACCAGTAAATCGAAAATGAGCCTCGGTGGTGCTTAAAATTTTGGCTACTCCAGCCTCAACTGGTGCCTAAGTGATGCTGATGTAAATCATCTATGAATCATCTAAATTGGTTAAAGCAAGGCTTCAAGTCGACTTTCTCAGACTTTTGCGCTGAGTGAACTCTTGCTTTTACAGGAAGCAGCAAAATTATTGGGCTTTGAGCAAATCAAGAACTGCTCTTCAAGATAGGCCTAATTGAGAAAAAAGAAATTAAATGAGAGACTAAGTGAGCCTGAGGCTGGGGTGGTGCTTATCTGGTGCTTAGAAATTTGATGAAATCGATTCTTGAAACCTGTAAAACTTTTACCTATCAAGACAAAAGAAGATAAATTCTGGACCGTTGGTCTTGTACCGCCAAAGTAAAGCTATCACGCACCATCTTTTCACCAATCACTTACTACATTGCATTGAAATTCACGACAAACAAGCGTCATATACCCAATAACACAAGTATATTAAGCTCCACAAAAAACTTGTCAGTCTGCTGACCAAAGAAATTGAGAAACTTTGAGACTGACCAATATTTCATGGTTCATCTACAAAAATACGCATATACATATAATACATAAGCATCTCTTTTACGAGCACCGCAGGCTGAACATTTTAAGCTTCAAACCATTATTTACTGTATCACTTCCTGACTTTTTGTATGCTCTATGCTTATCATAATGCATACTTCGGCTGCCGTGGTTATAACCTGGACACAGATCTCTCCACTATTTTGCCTAAAAATTAAAAAGCCCGGGCTGAACTTCATCACGAAAGTCACGAACAGAAACGCTATTTTATAGAAGCTATTTTTAAGACGATCCAATTATGTCATAAAGCTAAGAATTAGGAGGATGAAGTCAAGTTTCTATAACTTTTTGTCTTGAGTGATCATTCGGTTACGAAAAGAAACAAAAACATTCTGTATTAGAGATGACTACACTTCAAGTTATTGTTGCCTTGTGACAGTAGAACAAATTAATTGAAGCATTGATTGGAAATTCTCGAAAGGAAGTGAAGAAGCGTTGGAGCTACGAACTAGGAAGAAATGCATAACGATACCTCATTCCTAAACTTTGGATTACCTGCTGGGAGCAAAGAATCACCGAAAATCGAAAATGTAGCCTACTAAGCATCACTCAAGCCGAGTTGACGAAAAAATGATGCTTAACCCTACCAACCCCAGGCTTTTCCAGAGTCTTCAAACCCCGGGGAGGGGCACATAGTGCCCTCCTCGATAAAAGCTGATTGGAAAACGTATTGAGCGTAAAACCAAGCAGAACTACAGATCAGTATGCAGTGTACAAGTTAGTACCATAAAATTGTCCAAAATGCGACCTGCGGGCTGGGACGTCACCAGAAATGATCGCTTTTTTGCAAAAAAGCAATAGAAACCCCTAAGTTTCTCCCTGATGTTATTTATTTTATGTTTGCGGCTCAAACTTCGTCTTTCATGTACCATTACAAGATTAATCAAGATACAGATATAATACAGCTCAAACTTTACTTTTGCAACCCTTTTTTGCCTTTTGGCATGTCCATTTTGCCCCAATTGCCTCCCAAAAATGTTCACACCGTCCAGACCCCAAAAAACGAGTGGAAAAGGTGGTCCATAAAATTCGAGAAAATCTCAGAAAACGTATGGGCCTCCAGCGCAGGCGTTTTTGCGCAGTACACGAAAGTGTTTTAGGGGGCACATTGTATCCCCCTGGGGTAAAGATCGGAAGATTTTAATTATAAACCGACTTGAGGAATTTGAGGTTCTTATTTTATAAGAACCTCCTAATTCCTTAAGTTGGTTTATAATTAAAATCTGGAGAGACTGTGTAGAGAAAAACCGCCTTTTGTCCGCAAATACGGGCGATCTTGGTGGGAGCTTGAGCACGGACAAAAAATTCTTAGTGGGGCACATCGACGGAAATCTCGTGGGAAGGCGCAACTTTTGACGGGGGTTGCGTAGCTGCAAAAATTTTTTCCTGCCGATGCTGACGTCAGCAAAATCAGCTTTTTTGGGGGTGTGTTCACTTTGCAGGCCAAAAAGTGTACAAAGACGACTTCTGACGAATTTGCGTGCTGCCAATGAAATTTGTCCCATAAAATTGTCTCTCAGAAAATTGGGCTGAAAATTTCGTCACGTGACCTGTGACGTCACCAGGGCCGATTTAGTGACGTCAGCAAAAAATCAGCATTTTTGATTTTTTCTTCCATTACTCAAATGTGGTACCCCGTAGCGTTAAACGAATTTTGGATTCGAATAGACACTGTATTCAGCTTTCCGGTGATATATAACATGTCTGGTGGACATTTAGTTTTGGGGGTCGTATGACGTCATAAGTGGAGTCGTTTGGTCAAAAATGGCCATTTTCGAACATATTATACGTCATTTTTCGGACACTGATCGGACAACTGGGAGTCTGATTTTTGGCTCCTTTTTAATACTCCAGTTGGTGTACTTGATGATATAAGAATGAAGCTCCGCCAGTATAGCGTTCCGGAGTTATTAACGAATAAGTGTCAAAAAAGCCGAAAATCGCCAAAAGGCCCAACTTGGGCGAAAACTGAAAATTTGGGCCAAATTTTCAATCGTTCCCCAATTGCTCAAAAACGGCTCATTACTTTTCCTTTAAACTTTTGGTGTTTAATTAAAGGTGACCATATGCACTCCCTTTAGGCACATAGCTTATGTCTGTCAAAATTTGCGTTCACGAGATATTTGGGCCAAAATTTGGGCCAAAAAATGTGAAAAATCGCCATTTTTGGCCATTTTTTTGAAATTTTGTGTGGCGTTTTTGGAAAAATGTCTAACTTTTGGAATTGACGCCATTTATTGATAGCTGACAATAGTACCTTTCCGGAAATATATAGTTTGGGCAGGTTTTTGGTTACCATTTGTGCCCAAACTTGCACCGAAAATGGGTCAAAAAGGCCAAAAATGGCGAAAAATGGGCCTTTTTGGCGTTTTTTCCTCACTTTTTCGGCGGTAACTCTGCTTTTATACACATTGGAGGCATGAAACTTTACAGAAATCTTGGGCAGCATACTGGGCTCGACAGTATTAGATCAGAATGCTTATAAAAGTAGTCTTTCGTCTCCCAGATATCCTGTTTTATGAGTGACATTGCACCGAATTGGGTGTTTTGGGAAATTTTACGTACTTTTTGCAGTGCCACTGGTGCCTGTTAAGGACTTTTGTTGCTTTACTTTCGCTTTGCAACTGTTGTGTCCGTCATCTTGTGCTAGCAACTTGCTTTTCAGGACACGCAAGCAAACTTTGAAGCATTTTGAACGTTGCTGGTTTGTGTCAGGAGAGCCCAAATTTATCAAAATTCCAAAAATTTGCACTTTTTCCCCATCACTTTCCAGAAATTGGGACTTTCCTGGCACTGGGCATCAACTTCTGCCTACTGCAAAGCCCTGTATCTTCTGGAACTGCTAGGAAAAGTTTTGCCTCTCAAAAAAAGTCACTTCCAAGCTTAAGAAAGCATGCATTTAATCTTTAGAGATGCTCAAAATGTGCTTCAAATGAAATTTTCGCCATTTTCTTTACCTTTCACAGAGTTTTCCCCTCAATTATCTCAAGCAAGTGTACTTTGTAAATATTGTGTCTGTGATCTGGTGTTGACACCTACTTTTTCGAGCCACGGGAACTTACATTAACACATTTTAAACGTCGTAAATCTGTGTCATGGGGTCTAAATTTTGGCCAAATTCTGAAAAACTGCACTTTTCCCTTCAATTTCCCATGATTTCACTCTCTCTAAAAAACCCACATACCACATAATTAAAATCTTCCGATCTTGGTGCCTTTGCCGCTCGGCCATCTGTTTGTGCAACAAACAGACGAGCGGCGAAGACCGCGAGTAGGCGGTGTTAAAAAAAGGTTTAAATTTTTTTTTTGCTTGTCAAAGAATTCTCCCGGGCGAATTGGTTCTGGCATTCCTGAGTTGATAACCATTTCCTTCGTATTCTGCTCATTATTAAATACGTAGCGAGGCTAAAAGAACCTCCTAATTCCTTAAGTTGGTTTATAATTAAAATCTGGAGAGACTGCGTAGAGAAAAGCCGCCTTTTGTCGGCAAATACGGGGATCTTGGTGGGAGCTTGAGACTTTACAAAATATCCTTTGTGGGGCACATTGACGGAAACCTTGTGGGAAGGCGCAATATTTGATCGGGGTCACGTACCTGTAAAAATTTTTTCCTGTCGATGCTGATGTCAGCAAAATCAGCATTATTTGGGATGTGTTCATTTTGGAGGCCGAAAAATGTACCAAGACGACTTCTGACGAATTTGCGTGCTGCCAATGAAATGTGCCCCATAAAATTGTCTTTCAGAAAATTGGGCTAAAAATTTGTCAAGTGACCTGTGACGTCACCAGGGCCAATTTAGTGACGTCAGCAAAAAATCAGCATTTTTGGTTTTTCGTCCATTACTCAAACGTAGAACCCCGTAGCGTACAACGAATTTCGGATTCAAGTAGACAATTCATTTAGCTTTCCGGCGATATATAACACGTTGGGTAGACATTTAGTTTTAGCGGTCATATGAGGTTATAAATGGGGTCGGTTGGCCAAAAATGGCCATTTTCGGACATTTTTGACGTCATATTTCGGACACTAATCGGACAGCTGCAAGTCTGGCTTTGGCTCCTTTTCATAGCCTGTGCCATAACAAGCGCACTGCGCTTTGCTTGCTTGCTTGGTCTGTTACCTTTCGCAGCATTTCTGAGTTTGGTAATTATGCCATAATGAGCACATTAACGCCACCAGTGACTTCAAGCTATCAATTATGCATGACTTCATGCACTGATTCAATACAAAGTGATGTTAATCATGAGGTTGCTATAGGAACACCAGACGCAAACTGGCAAATAATTAACAAGTTGGCTAATTTGAAAAACGGAGATTCGCGCCAAAGTAAGCAGACTCTGAGGGAACTTGATTCGAGCAGAGGCTGTGAGCAGGCAATCTTTTCAATACTCCGGTAGGTGTACCTGCTGATATAAGAATGAGGGTCTGTAAATGTACCGTTCCGGGGTTATTAACGAATAAGTGTCAAAAAAGCCGAAAATTGCTAAAATGCCGCATATGGGTCAAAAAAAGCTCCTACTTATTCAATCTTGCAAGCGGCATTAGATTGGAGCTGCTATTTTGCCATATCTCACGTCCTTGTAGGGGTGTCATGTGTCGTGCTTACGTGGCTATCTAGTGGAGGGATCACTCAACGTACGCTGTTTTTTATGAGAGGTATTTTGTTAGAAAATGCGCCTCAGTTTTGCCAAACAATTAAGAACAGTCTAAGAACTAACCAAGCCTGAGCTTAATCACAAATATTAAGAACAGCGACACTAACTTATAATCAAGATAATCCCATTTGGTGATAAACCTAAAACTTAGTCTTAATCATGATGAAGTCAAAATGTCAATAACTTTTTGTAGTAATATATTCTATGTTAGAGATGGCTACTTTTGTCTTGCCAAATTAGGAACAAATTAAGAACACTTAGGCTGAAAATTAGAAAAAAATTAAGAAAAGCGAGCCTCACCTCAAGTTTTCCCGTTCTTATAAAATATGACATACGGGGACGTGCAGCCACTAAGGATGAGTACGAGCCACTAAAGTTCGCCCTAAACATGGGTCTAGTTTTTGTCCCATGCTGCATGAAAATAGTTAGCAACAAAGGCATCTTCTAAAACCGGAAAAGCAATTTTCAGTAATCAACACTTGCAAATCACCCAAACTTTGCCTAGCGCGCCAAGCTTATTGGTATAACAACTACTCAGTATTTTGCATTAAACATTGGTTGCTTTTCAGGCTTATGATAATTTCAGTTGGTGAAAAACAGGATCGCAAACATCTCCCCCAAAATATGCAACTTCCTGATTCATCACACGAACAAGCGTAGAATTGATAATGAGGACCAGACGCGGTGATAATGAGGACCAGGCAGGATGAACATGCCGAAGGTATGCTGCTGTTCGAGCTTCGGCAGTGGAAATTGTTGTGCCCTTCGGAGCAAATTGTTAGTTGTACAATGAAAATTGTTACTATTCATGGCCTGCATAATAGATTTCAAAAAATACGAATTAGATCTTATTGAATTAAAATGAGGCAATGCTGAATGGGAACAATGTTGCCACGTATCATATAAATATTATTGACTGCGTGCATATTATTCGTCATTGCATAGCCATAGAGTATCGTTGAATTTTGCAACAAATAAACAACCATACTTTGCATGAAAATTGCGTGGCATGAAAATTTTGCTGTAATTTTAATTTTGCGTTTCTTTGGGCCAAAATTGCGTTTCACGGCATTTTAATAACGCGGTCCAGGCAAAATTGCGAATTTAGCGGCATTGTGATTTCCCAATTCAGGCAGAAATACAAATTTGGCTGCATTTCAATTTCGCTGTCTAAGTAAAAAATAAAAACAGAAATAACCTGCTTGTTCCGAAATGGTGTATTTTTTTCTCGTTTTTGACGAGATATAAACAAAAAACGTCTCACAGTTTACAAAACAGATTTTTGGTGCATTCTAATTTCGCGATTGGCCCCAAATATCATTTTTCGCAGCATTTTAATTTCGTGGTTGAGCCGGAAATGCGTTTTTTGCGGTACTTTAATTTTGCGGTTTTTTGAACTCGACCGTGAAACTGCAAAATTTTCATGCTTCGAAATTTTCTTGCAATAAAGTAGTATTTCATGTTCAGGTATTTCTGACGATCAACACCTCGATCTAGCTTTGCATCTGTCTAATACGGTATGGCAGAACTTGCTGCAATTTCTAAGTGGCAATTTGGGTGAATGACAATACAACATAAAACAGGAGCCAATGGAAAATTCACAACAGGAAAGCTCTTACAAAGTTTCTGAGCCTACGTTCAACGGCAGCACTGATTCTCCACGAGCCAATACATTCTTTACATGCTCTGAAGGCAGTAAAACTTCAATTAAGGCATCGATCGATCGTAGGGATGAAAACGTAACATGTTACAAAAGTGAAACTTTGGCTGGAATTGAGTAAAGCTGGAATGTGTGCAGCCGCAAAATGAAATCAGAACAGAAGCCAAGAGAAGTTCACAGCAGGAAAGTTCAGGCACGGTTGCCCAGCCTAAACACAAATGCTATATATAACCTGTACAATGCTTAACTACGACGTTTAAACGGCTGTAAAAAGTTAGGACTTCAAAAACAAATTGATCAGCATGACATAAGCTTTCAAACAAGTACCTATATGATCAGTTTTGACTTCAAAAAAATTTCGGCCAATCACATGGCCGCCAAATTGGACAAAATGTCCGAAAAGTCGGGTTTCCGCAAATGGGACGGGTGGGGCTTTTTTTTGGTTGATTATGACCATGTTTAGGACCTTTCCAACAAATCTCAGCTTTATATTATTTTTGTCCAGGTTACTCCTTTCTTTGAGCTCCAACGACCGGGCTATGAATGTTGTGAGCTATGAACAATTGCAAGACACGTTGCAGGTAGAAAAACGTCTCAGGAACGATTTCCCTTCAAAACGACGCATAATTGGCGAAACGTCAAAAGGGTATCTTACAAAACTTGAAGATGAGGTACTTCTAGGAACTTCCAAAGCCCCATTTTTAGTTTATTTTACTCCTAAAAGATTGTTTTAAAGCCCAGCATGTACTTTATGGTCTCATAGGTACTTAACAGGTACTTCCGGGAGGATGGCGGAATCCATGCCCCCCGCCCCCCGGTAGTACACGGGCCAAAAAACTGACATGAATAGGCTTAAAGTTGTGTGCATTTTTATCTGACCTAGGTTCCACCACATCCTGTGCGCCAACCACTGGCTATCCAACTAAACTTCGTGGTGACTACAGGTCGCATGAGATATGCAAAATTGAATGCTGGTTTGTCGCTCTGGTTCAGTGGCAACACAGAAGGAGCAGCAGAATGCATAGAAGGAGCATTGCAATTATTTGGGGAACATGTATGTTGGATTAAGGTAATGTTTGCTGAAGCTGCTGTATCATATAGTTGGTACTGGGGGTCTAATCTCCCCTGAAATTTCCCCCCACCCCTCAAGGAGAAGTTACTCCCAACGACTTTGTACGTTTTGACCCACCCCGTGAGGCCGCCATTTACCAAAGTGCAAGGACATTAACTGAATCCTTTTACGCCTGCTCCTGTAACAATAATATCAATACACTTTGCCATCTTTGGTAAAGTTACTAATAAACACCTATAAACATTATATTAATACTTGCAAAAGTAACACTGGTCTGCCGCAGGTAGAAAATTTAGTCTAACGAGGTGGGTCGACCTTAGAAATTGCTTTACAATAAATAATTACAGCTAGTGCCTTGACTCCCCCTGGAAACGTGTTTCCTCCCTAAACAGGTTTACCCATCCAGAGATTCCAAAAAATTTACGCTCTTTCCCAGGAAGCATGGGGTGCCAACTACCAGTTTTAATGCACGTTTTAAAACCTAATTTAAGAAACAAGTTCCTGTCTGCCTTACTAGATCCTTATAAGTGATTAGAAATGATAGCAGATGGTAGATGGAAGATGAATTGGTAGGTTTTTACATGGGCGGTCACATGAGTATCTCCCTCGCCAATAGAGTGATTATGTGTGAGTTTTTAGATGGACTTAATACATTTCCGTAGGCAAGTATTTAAAACACGGAGGGCTGGTAACAGTATGTTCTTAGTTTTCTTTGTCAACCCCCTCAGCAATCCATCAACACATTGATTTTACATACTTTTCAGTTGATAATTTTGCTTGTTCATCTGCTGATCCAACTATTAGTGTTATTGTGCTATTATGCATGTGTGCTTAGTCCCTTTTAACGGTTAGATGGGTTGGAAGTAATATGCCACGTTTCTCCCATGTCTTTTTAAAACCTCTTTGTCTACCTCCTGTGAATGCTTTTCTAGTATTTCTAGCTTTTCTAGCTATTCTAGGGCTAAATAAACAGCAAATTCATTTTCAAGGTATTCTTGATCTGACGGCAAGTGTTGTGATTAGAGTGTTGTGGAAGATTTTCTATATATGTGCTGTTGTAGATAGTTTGCTATTTTTTCACGCCAATGTTAAGTGTTGCTTGCTTAGCTTAGTATCAGATGTCAGAAGACATCTGTTGTTAGCTCATGCATATGCTTTTTGCACTTGTGTTCAATTAGACAAGATGCGAGCCTTGTTGTGGTCTTGGATTATGTAGTATTTTAACTAACACTTAAGCTAGAACAAAAGGCATGACTTACTGCCAGGAAACTAACATCTTAAATCTCATGGCACATCATATAAATTGTGCATACATTACAAGGAGAAATATGGTAGGCATTGTGAAGCAACATGGTAGCCGTACTTGTGACAGGGTTCACAAGACACAGTGACTTTGAATACTACATCTCTCCCTTTTCAGATAGTTCCTAGACGAGCAAATAAGACACTGCAATAGAGTTCACTGCTTTAGGTTAGTCGTCTCTATATCTATGTGGTTTACGGCATTCTCGTTTCGGTCTACCAGAATAGCTGCGATAAGGGACGTTTTGGAGTATCGTCGATGGTAGTACATGTACCTCTTTAGGTATTGTTGTTGAGCTAGGCCGGATAAATTTGGGTTTGCGGAACAGTTTTAGGTGAACTTTGTTCCTGATGTAAACAGGAACCGTCTATGTTCCTGATTTTAGCACAGCGTGGAAACAGTTGAATTATGGTATATGGTTCATGTTCCCATTGTGCTGAGAGTTTGCTGTGTTTCTTGAGGTTTTTCAGCAGGACTCTGTCTCCAACTCGAAACCATAAGCTTTGAGCCTGTCGCTTTTGATCTATATATACTCACCCATTATGCTTGTATTTTCGGTCGCGTAGGTCCACCGCTTCGTCACACTCCTTCCATATTGCTGTCTGATGCAGAGAGGGAATATCATTTCGCGGCACATACCCAATAATCAAGGCTGCCAGAAACATACTGGTGATGGTATGTGATACCCTACGGTAGGCGCAAAGAAAATTGTGTATTTCAGCCATTTCGACCCCTTCATTATAAGCACATTGAGCTGCACGTTTAAGAGTTCAGTCTCTCAACTTCTCTGTTAGCAACTGGCCAGTATGAGGTAACTCGTCGATGTTCAATGCCATGTTGACGAAGAAAGTCCAGAAACTCCTGCGAAACGAATTGTTTGCCATTGTCTGTTGTAATTCGCTGAGGGTATCCAAACATGGAGAAGGTTTTTGTTAGGTGATTGATTGCAGATTTAGAAGTTACAGACTGGAACAATGACATAACAGGATATCTAGATCAGTATGTAGTCTATCGTGACTAAAAGATATTCACCTGCGGGATACGATCCTTGAATGTCTATGGCTACTGCATGCCAGCTGGTTGATGGAATTTCAGTGGTTTGCAGTGGGTCGCATTTGACGGATTTATCACATGTGATCTGACAAGCATGATATGTACTGATTTATGTTTCAATGTCGGAGTTTATCGAACCTTTTCGCGAAGTATACCCTTAGTCTTTGTGGTTCCTTGGTGGGATGCATGAGCGATCTGTAGAAAACGATGGCGGAAACTGCGTGGTATGACTAGTTGGTTGCCTTTTAGAATCAGACCATTATGTAACGATACGCCTTGACAATTGTTCAAGAAAGTACGCAGGTTTGGGTGTTCTTCCGAAAATCATCTGCTGAATCAGCTGCACGAAATCATCATCAGCAGTGGGATTTTGAAGCTCAGCAAGGGTTCAAGATTTCGGAGTTGTATCGTAGACAACCATGTTGATATATTCTTTACTAGAAAGACTAGATAGGTTGTTGCTGGGAAGTGGTGACAAATAATCAGCTGCATCATAGGAACCGGGTTCATAGAAGATGTCATATGAGTATGCCTGAAGAAGTAGCCACTTAGTGATTCGTAAACGAGGAGGATCAGAACATGGTAATAGAATACGTACTGAAGGCTTGTGCCAAGCGACGATAGCAAAATGCCGATCATATACGTAGTTGCGAAAGTGCTTACATGAAATTACACCACTAGGGCTTCTCTCGCAGTCGGCTATATCTTGTGTATCGATTTTCCAGTGCAGATGAGCCTAACTTCAATTCACGCCAGTGTCCATCATCCTGCTTTTGTGACTAGCATCTACTATCAACCCTGTTTCTGCATCTGCATTGTAGTACGCAGTGATTTTGGCGTTACTCAGCTTTTGTTTGGTTGTGTTGACAGCTTTCTGTTTTTTTGCACCCCAGTCAAAATTAGTGCCTTTCTTAGTCAGGATAAGCAAAGGAGATATTAGAGATGAATAATCTTGTATATAACGACTACAGATACTAGCAAGACCTAAGAATGACCGGACTTCAGTTGCACTTACTGGTGTTTTGAAGTTGGCAACCTCACTAACTTTAGTTGCACAAGTCGAAATTCCTTTTGCAGAGATGTGATGGCCACTATAGGTCTAACTCACGACGGCAAATTTGCATTTGCTAAGGTTAACTTTCAAATTTGCTTCACTGAGTTTGGATAAAATTTGTGACTATTATATTCATCAATATCTCTCACCCATATAATTATATCATCGTTAGTATTTCTACTTCCCTCTCAAACGATGATCGCTTGTTCTACTTGTTTCTGAAACATTTCAAAGGCAGTGTTCACCCATAGGACAGTCATTCATAGTGAAATAAACTTTCGTAGGTTGCAAATGTGGTAATGTCCCGGCTATTTAGATATTTGGATGCAACTGTAGTTCGTGGTAAGCCTCACGAAGGTCCATTTCGGAAAAGATCATAGCTCCATGAAGGTCCGGTAAAATGTATTCGAATTTGCGAATAACATGTCTCTCACAGATTATGGCTTCATTCGCACGCCGCATGTCAACACAAAGTCGAATTTGATCAGCCTTTGGAACAACAACAATAGGATGTACCCAGCTGATTGGCCCTGAAACTGGCTCAATGATATCCAGTTGGAGAAGAAGCTTTATTCGAACCTTTTAGTCGAGTGTGAGAAGGAATGCGTCGAATAGGTTGTTTAACTGGAGCGGAGTCTGGATTTATGTGCAGTTACAATTCACATCCTTTTAACAATTTGCCCCCACCGTTGAAGACGGATTGTAGCTGTCAATGATTTTTTAAGTTGATGCTGGTAAGGGTTACATAGAGCCTAATAATGCGACAGAATTGAACCGTTGCTTCCTTCTGTGACCAAGAACTTGTCTGTCACTGATAAATTGTTTGCTGCTATTTTTGTTGCAAATGTCCCAATAATAGGAAGTGGCTGCTGTGCCCCATAAGGCCAGATTCGAGTACTAGATGGGTTGAGCTGTTTTACTGGTAGACTTGGAAATGTGGTTTAGCCGATAATGTTTGAAGTGGAGCCTGAATCTAAATAGCATGTTTATATTGGTGTTCAGGATAGGGTACAAATCAGTTGACAGCGATGGGTTGATGCTGAAAACGTAGATGCCAGCGGTGGAAGGGTGTAGATGTCATCTGAGGTGCTATTGGATGCATTTGATTCAGCAACTTGACCTGATGCTTAGGATATTTCGTAGACTCAGTTTTATATGAATGGATTTGAGCTCCTGGTTTTGTGTTGTTTAGTCTTCCCGAAGACCCACTACGCAGCGCAAGTCACAAGCGGAGCGAGTGGGTCTTCTGAAACTCGTGTGCTAATTGTAGCTGCCCAATATGAGCTCTCTTGAATCTATGTAGTCACTTCACAAATCTGTGAAGCTGGAACTCTGAGATCTATTTATATCAGCCAAT
>JAOBRC010078902.1:0-15536 GCA_027575255.1 Scolionema suvaense | reverse complement strand
ACTGAAGTGAAAAATTTTAAATACATTTAAAATAGGTGGAGAATAGCTTCAAATCAGCTTTAGATTTTCTAAAGTCAGTTTTCACTATGGAAAATGTATGTAAAATTTCTTGAGATTGATCTCTAATTTTAAATACATTTTCCACCGATGGAAAATGTATTTAAAATTCCTTGAGAATGACACAGGATGACAGATGATTTTAAATACATATTCCATCAATGCAAAATACATTTAGAATTTCCTAAGAATGGTGCAGGGTGATAGCCTATTTTAAATGCATTTTCCATCGATGGAAAATACATTTAAAATTTCATGAGAATGACATAGAATGACACAGGATAACAGATGAATTTTAAATAAATTTTCCGTCGCATCCCAACTGAGGACAATTTAATTGCTAAAGCCAGTTTGAATTTCAGAGGGTGTTGAACAATAAAATTTCAGGTCAATGTCAATGGCAGGACAATTAGTAATCAAGAAAGGACATTTGCTGTAATTGGGTACAGCAGTTTGTTCAAATGTCAACATTCCATCAAAGTAGTAAAAAATCGCATTTCTGAACAGATTTCAGTGTGAGCCTACTGAAAGGAGAAGTGGAGAGTGTTTGCTGTGTGAAGTTTTGTTTTCAGTTTTTGGTAGAATGGGTTATGGTAAGCTCAAATGCATTGTATCGCGGTAAGTTTTTATATCACTGTGTTTGGATTATTTTGTTTTGTATGTATACCCTCTAGTATTTCATTATAATCAAATCTACCTACTTATGAGACCAGCAAAACATAAACAAGTAGATATATCGCAAGCTTTGTTCTACAATACATGTCAAACTTGAGTAAAGTATATATAATTTTATTACAGCTAAGTGATCCAGTTAGTTAAGTCCAATGCTGATTAGAATTTGGATGCATTATTTACCACTATAGTGATTGTCAGGTCAAAACAGATATATTTGTACATTGCTCTGAGTGTTAATGCGAAGAGCCTGTCCAGAGCATTCTTCAATTGGAAAGTTGAGAAGTTAAGCGCAAAGGACTTTTTCTGACTGAAATCCTCATGAAGCAAATAGCTTGAAATCTCTAATTGGATTCCATGCCTTCTCGGGACCGGAGTGTAGGTACATCAGCGTTTTTATGGAAGGGTATATTAATTTGCCAGAGCATGATGAAGAAAGAAGTCTTACATTAGAAGTATTTGCAATGCTTCCATGAATATTTTGGAGGTCTCGAAGGATTTGGAGCCTTTGCAAAACCACTGTCAATTTAGCAAGGGCTAGGCTGTTTCATAGAGACAACAGTTGAGTCGTCCAGGAAAAAGGAAAATAGGTTCACAACGTGTAGCAGGATTAGGCTTTCCTGTAAATCATAAACAAAGGGGGTGGCACCCTTTTGATGGTGGGGGAGGGGGGCACCCCACAGGACCGTCAGAAACACTGCAAAATGCACACAAAGCAATAAAAAATCATACTATTTTTAAAAAAAATGCACTGATTTAGCATTTGTGTGTTGCGAATGCAAAAAAAAACAAAAAAAAACAGAAGAGCTTGATAATTTATGCCCCTTTAAATGATTTTATTCGATAGATTTCTAAAAAATTGCAGAATATATCTTCCAAATACGAAAAACTAGTACAAAAATGAGAAAAGTTGGGAAGGTAATGGGGTGTCCGGTGAAGGAGGGGGAGGCCATTTGATGGGTGAGCGTACTATTTTTGGGATCATGCCCACGCACCCCACCTTGGGAAATACTGAGGACAGGATTAAATAAGGAAGATGCAGCAATTTTATGAATGCACTACTGGATGGAAACTCTACTTCCGAACAACAAAATTGACATATCTACCGCTCACAAGCCCCAACTCTCTCCTGTATCATTACGCTGTTTGCAGATGGGTCTCCTGTCCCATTTTACAGTATAACCCCATTCATGACTATCCCCTTTAATAAAATTTCTACAGTCCCCTATCATTAGTTTTCTGATCTGCGAAAAGGACAGTACCAAAATGTTGAACTGTGTATGGTATCTGGAAACTCATATGTTTTCCTATGATTTCAATCTCGCACAGACCATTAGTCACGCATAGTGTCCTAGGGGGTACTATCCCCCCCTTTTGAGATCATCCCCCCTTTTTAAAAAATATCCATCCCCCCTTTTTAAAAAATATCCATCCCCCCCTTTTAAAAAATGTCTATCCCCCCTTTTTAAAAAATGTCCATCCCCCCCTTTTTCAAGAATTTCACGAGAACAGAACAATGAAAAATGCTATACATGTTTTTTTTTTTATATAAGCATATTGATTTTCAGGATCAGGCTCGGATATGCTTAAGGTCCTGTGGAATCAAAGCTCGAGATATGCTTACTATATGCTTATTATTTGAAGGTAAACTTCCATTTTCTTGCACGTCATCTGTTTCTTGTCTATTTACCATATGTTACCATGACGAACGAATATACCTCTGGCATGGGATGGAAGAAATTCATAAAATTCATGATAAAGAACCAGTATTTCATTACTTGAGGCTGAGGAATATGCTTACCATATGCTTAGTATTTGACTCAAACCGAGCCTAGATATGCTTATAAAAACAACAAAACATCGAAATCAGAAACGCACGTCTTTCAGTCTTGGGTGTGCTTTTTAACGCACGTCATTTGTAATACTTTACTCAAGACGTGCAGTGCACCGCACGCGATTGATTTTTTCCCGTCGAGGCCTGGATTTGAATGTTACATTCAGGGGATAATTTGCAACGAGAATATGCTCAAAATGTCACAGCTTCCGAACATCCAAAAAAAGCGCCCCTCCAAATTTCTGTATTACCCCCTGAAGTATGCATTCTAACCAAACAGTATATTTTTCTAGGCTTGGCTAATTCTTTTTGTGGCTAATGTATTATTCTAAATATGCATTCTAAGGAAACAGTATAACTTTCTGACTGGGAAAGGTTGTGTTTTTATGTATATACTTTAATTGTGAAATGAGGTTGTACAGATGAAGTTTGCATCATTTTCAGATGATCTATTTGTAGCCCAGGGCAGGCTATTTTTAGGTAGATCAATATGGCTGACTTGGAAACATGGCTTGCTGAGGAAGCCTCTATCATTCAGAAACCAGACAATGAAAAGCAGGCTTATATGTACGAATGGCTTGAAAGGCTTGAAGAACAGCTAAGGAGTGGAAATGCAACTCTGGTAAGTGTATATGCATTTGACGAGTATTTTTATGCCTTATTCTGCAAATGTTCTGGTTTCAGGGATCATGCATGGCCCATAGCAGCACTTCATGCAAAACTTTTTGCTTTTTGCCATTCGAAGTTATTTGCACTTCTATATGGTGTCTAATGAAGCTTTCAGACTTGTTTTGCATCCGTGCATCATAAATTTATCAAATATTTACTCGAGTTTCATATCGTATTGTTATCACATTCATATCTATTTCCTGGGTATATGTAGGTTTGGTTATAATATTACTGAACAGAATTATAGCATATATTTTCTGGACCAGAAATGGCTAATGAAAACATTCTACACATCCTCCTAAAGTTATCGCAAGAACTATTGTGTTTTATGGTGTAGAATTTAATGAAACTACAATGTGGTATGTTTGCTATTTCTGATTTGTTTTATTTGTTTGTTATGTATTTTATTTCTAAGCTCATTTTCCATGCTTCCATAATCCATACGAGCATTAAAACATAACAGATACATGATATTTTGAGGTGTTTTTACGCATAAAGACCGATGTCGTGTTACTTACTGTATAATAGATTCAAGGCTGAAATCATCTCACAATACTTAAGCAATATACTGCCGGTGTAAAATAACTTGCAGTAGTTGTTGTTACAGATCAGCTATACTCCAACTATGAGCTTGTTCATCTGTCAGAAGTGATATTTGAAGCTTAATATTAAAATGAAAATTGATTTCTCGACTCTATCTTCGATGTTTTCTCCCGACATGAAAGTATACCTTAAGGGAAAAAATTTTCCTGGGAATTAATTTTCGCGGTCCTGTTTTTGGGGCATTTCGCGGAATTGATAATTGAGATCAATGCTAAACAGAGCATTTTGCGAGAATAAATTTTCGCGGCTGAGCACTTTTTGTAAATTTTTGAAAAGTTGTTTCCTCATCAAAATAGCATTTTAGCGTGATATACTTGCCACTGTTAGAGACAGTCAACCTTAGTTCAAAGGTAATTGATGGAGAACGTATTATTTTTAAAATTTTCGTAAGTTTTTCTGTATTTTTTGTGGAATTTTTTTTTTGCAGTTCAGTGGTGGGCAAAATTTCGTGGAAATTTATTTTCGCGGTTGAGAATTTTCGGAGGTGAAAAAAGGAATTTAATTTCGCGGATTTGCTCAAAAACCGCGAAATCCGAGAAATTTTCTTCCCGCGAAAATTTCTTCTCTTAAGGTAGTTTGTATTGCAGATACATATTTCTGCCTTACACATTTTCTTTCAATTAAGAGCAATTAAGGCTGAAAATCTGAAAAAAAATGTTAAATTTTCTTGTTCCTATAAAAAAGAGTGTACATCTGGAGACAAAAGTTGATACAGAGCAACTCTCTGTACTTTTCGACATCTATTCCCCAATTTTCGACAATTCAAACCTGATGAACTCATCTAAAAAGAACAACAATATATGGCTCCGCAGCCAGTAAGTCACATGTGCCTTCTAAATTGATTCAGGTAATGCATGCATGTATCAACAAACTCAAAAAGTTAATTGTACAGAATGGATCATGGTGGGCAAGTGTCGCAGTAAGCAAGTGTCACATGCAGCAAATGTCACAGTGAGCAAGTGTCACAGTGAGCAAGTGTCATAGTGAGCAGGTGTCACAGTGAGTGAGTGTCACAGTGGGTAAGTGTCACAGTGAGCACATGTCACAGTGAGAAAGTGTCACTGTGGGCAAGTGTCACAGTGAGCAAGTGTCCCGTGGGCAAGTTTCCAATGAGCAAGTGTCGGTGAGCAACAGTCCCAGTGAGCATCTGTCAGGTGAGCAACTGTCACTGAACTATTTCCTACGCTTTTGACATTACGTTTGATCTAGATATTGCCTGGTCCCCACTACTGTTTTCAGGTCCACGTCCATGTCCACATCCATTTCTGTACCTCAGTTTAGATGCACACCCATGTCGATGATACCCCCGGCTTTGTGGTTCAAATCTATTATGTTCTTATAGAGCCACATATAATGATTGACACTGATCTTGTACTCTGCACAATAGACTACCCATACGAACAGTCTTGCATGCAGTAGATAAGTGCACAAAGCACTTGCATTAACAATTGTGATATTCGCTAATGACATCTAGCACAGTAAATCGAGAGTTGGGACACGACTTCAGAAGATTGAAAATTTTTCATTCTCAAGTCGTCCCAAGGCTTCTCAGTCTTCTCAGCCAATCTGCCTATCAAAGTTGCACGAAATGACCAGCAAATGACCACCACTGAAGACAGGACATCACTGTCCTCACAAGTTGCGCCCCAAGTCACAATTCTCTTGCGTGTCATCTGGTGGGGACCAGGCTTTGTGGCACCGATCCCAGTATCGCTTTCCCATATATTACTTAATTTTTCATGGTTTTTGTGTTGGAGGGACTCACACGAGGCAAATTTGTGATAGCAGCAATATTGCATGAGGTTTGTGCTAACAAACGTAGTACTGAATTTTTAAAAGGAAAATACATGTGTTCATGGAACCTGTATTTTTCTCTATTTATACATGTCATGGGCTCTTTTTTAAGTGATGATCGTTAGATTGTTTGTAGATGGATCTTTGGTGTATTGCTCTGTGATATGCTATACAGCAGTTCATAGCAATACTGATTAAAAGCATATATTCATAGTCATAAGTCATATGCTCTTGAACCTAATATATCCTATGCTAATGCATTGTGTTTTAGGAAGAGGTTAAAAAGTGTCAACCGAAAATTGTTGGTGTTCTACATAAGCTTATGAAGATTAACTGCAGTCCGGCGACGAGGCAGCAACTCGCCAAATGCTTTGCAACTATTTATGCTGTTGGTACCACAATGGGACTCTTTGATTCTGTGAACAAGTCCTTAGATATTATCAAGAGCAAAGACGATTCTTCAAATTTCTTACCTGTGAAACTGTAAGTTAAATTTGTTTTGTGGTGTATACACATATTCATTTTCAAAATTGAATGTTCTTATGTTGTTCAGGGTTCTCATTGGTCGGGGGTAGGCAGCATGAATGGTCCACCTACTTTCAAACTTGCACTAGCTATATACTTTTTGTCTGCTTTCTGTCAATTGTACTATAATGTTTCAAATTTCGTTTCTTATGTTCCACTTACGTCCTCCGTATTACTCACCTACTGTACTTCATATTGGGGTGAGAACCCTGATTGTTGCATCTTTATATGATATTGGAATGGGAAAAAATAATTTATAGGCATATGTTATTTACACTTAGGTAGAGCACTTATGGCCACATGTCAGTGCATACTATCTATTTATCTGCTTGTTTGGTACGTAATCTACTCATGCCAATTTTCATGAACTGTAGCATGCTTGAATTTCTTCCAACCCAGTGCTTTTTACGGTCTTCTGGCTGTGTTTGTCCTTCATTTTTTATAGTAAAGGATACGGCATTTCTTGATAAGCAATTGTTGTCAAATTTGCTAATATACTTTCAAGTGGTTAATCACTCTGTTATGTTATCTTGTAGCACAGCTATTTGCTGTATGGGAGCTATATACCAGAAACTGGGTAGAATGGTTAGTAAAAACACATAGTACTATGCATACCCTATTCATTTGTTACTGATTCCTGTCTGATCCGCTTTGCTTGTGGTTTTATGATCTCCATCAGGGGTTTGACATTAGATGAACTGCTTCTCAGTATTTTATTGAGCGTTGCCATTTAGCACGATCCACGGCTGACTTATCAATTGTCACAGTTGTATATTCAGCAGAAATGCAAAGCATAGCTTTCACTTGTTAATCACAAAAATTTATTCTCGGTCAGACTGGGTCATATAAAATTTCCTGGCGCGTTATAGGCTACGCTGGATACGTAGTTTAGGCACGCTAAACGTTCAAAGGTAAAGTCGCCGCTGTAGAAATTTGAATTGCATTCTCCACTTTCACGGAATCAAGGGGACCTCAGAGCGCAAACCTTACACATGCCTGCACCGGTGCACCGATGCGCTTATATTTTAGAGACTGAAAGTGGGGAATATTAGCAAAAAATGCAAAATTTGCCAATACTCTTCCGTTACTGTTCTGTGCTAGCCAGACTACTTTAGGTAACCCTGTGCTTGTGGGTATCAATAATCCCAAATACACTTTAGCGCATGCGTGGGTTTCAAAATGCACATAGAAGCGTATGCTATCATTACGTTCATTCGGGTCATGGCTATCATAACACCAGGAAGAATTGCAAGGCTGGTCCACGGCATACTAAATTTTACATCTGCGGCTAAATTAGCCCAGAGAATGGGACTGCACATTCTGAAAGCCAGGAAAGTGTGTGGTTATAGTCATTAGAAATACATGCAAATCAACAAGGATTAGTAAGATTTGCAGCCTTGACCACAGTTTCACCTGTGGTTTGAAAATTTCTCCCGGATTAATATTTTGCAGTCAAAGCTACATAAAAGAAAAGTTTTTTGCAGCAACAAATTTCTGCAGTTTTTGTTATTTATATAGTTACTTTTTTTTGGGGGGGAGAGCAATTTCTCAAAAGTCATTTTAAGTTCTCAGTAGTCCAAAAGTTATTATTGGCATGCTTGCCTATGGTGCGTGTCACATTTGATGAAACTGGTGGGCACAGTGTTTTATAGAGCATATGTTTAGCGAAGTCTCTACAGATTTTGTAGGATTGAAAATCTTGCGGGATGGTTAATGCACTACACACACTGTTATTGATGCGGTGCGATCGAGTTCAATGATTCTGTAGACCAATGGATCTGAGTTATTCTTTGTGCTTTTCCCATGGCTAATAAAGAAGGGGACCAAAGTTAACTCCTGTGTGCACTCTCAAAGAAAATTACCGCGTTTTGCGTAGGCTAAGTCATTACGAGACGCTTGTGACTTAAAACTATCGCGAGGAGTATTTTGATCGTCGTCAAAAATGAACCAATGGTAGAAAGAAGGTCATTCAACCCTCACAAATACCAGAGATCATTAGTGTATCTCTGATAACGTGCTTATCAAATATTGATAAACAAACCAGACGTCCAGCCTGATCTGAAACAAAGATCAGCTAGAGAATAAATGAGTGCAGCTGAGACACTTTTGTTCATGTTCTGGCATTCCAAAAACATTCGAAGACTGCTGCGTGAAGTGGCACGACAGCTGAAACGGGAAACTGCAAAGATGACAGAATGTAACTCTACTTAGGCTGGGCGTGCGGAGGTGCGCGAGTGTATTTGCATGAGCGTATTTGCGCACCTCAAATGACAGCCTGCTCGGTCAGCGTATAAGAGCGACATACAATGATGTAAGACTGTAAAAACTTGAACGTTGAACATAAAAAGTTTGACGTTAGTCTATTACTTACATCGTTGGACTTCCATGTCAATTTGGTGACGTCAAATTGCAAAACTGATTGCTTTATCATTTTTAGGCCCTCTGTACGTTAAAGGTATATAGTACTGGAAACCAAATTCCAAATTATTAAACTACACAGCTTTTTTTAACAACTACCGCATCATGCATTCATAGTCGGGAGAGGTTGTAGTAGTAAATTAGAAGTAGGTTTTGTATAAGTAAATGTGTACTGTAATAACTTGGAATTTAGTTTTCGATACTCCATCCCTTCTTTTTGGGAGGGCTTAGAAAAATGTTTGTTTCCACCGCACCACGCGATTGCTTTCACTCAAGTAAAAAAGGTTTTTAAATTGTTGGCTTTTACCATCTTCACACTTCCGCTGTTGCTACAATACATAGTATCTGTGCCTTTGCCTTGTTTTCATGAGGTCTTGCTAATTTTTTACCATGCTACCAAATTTTAGGGCCCAATGTTAGTAGACCTGGCAAATTGGCGAAGTGCGCTAGATCTGGGAGCAGGCTACTGTAATGCTTGACCCAAGGTGTAGAGGCAGCCACCACACTCTTTGTTTTTATCCCCTCTCCAAACCCTTCTGTAGCCCTCGGAATTCACAACGGCATTCGTCAATGCTGTCGTAATTGCCGTTGTGAGCCAGTTTCACGGCGACAAAAGTTGCCGTCAATACTTCGGAATACCTCTGATATACGTTGCTATCCGTGAACAACCAAGCATCTGACCCTGTGCAGTAGTTTCTAGGGTACATGCAGTATTCATTTCCTGCCTCACCCTTTTTTTCCGTCGTTAAATTCAGTATTCTTTGCTAGGAAAAACTGCTTTGCTAATCTTGTTGATGGTCACTCGGGCTGAAGAAGGGATTATTTTTTGCTGAATGATCTATTCGTGGATTATTCAAATCATGTGGAATCTATCCTAATGCTCAGAGAGGCCTTCTTTGTTTAACGTTTGCTACTGCAAGTAATTGGTAAGTGATAGTTCTGTCCGACCAGATGCAGTTCCGACAGGACCCTTGCACAGAATTTTGTCATTTTCGAACCCTAGACGTCTGGAAAAAATGCAGCCGATTGCCGTGGTCGGTAATATAGCCGACGGCAATTCTTTGCTGTCGTTTGTTTTTGTGAATTCTTAGGACTGCTTCTGCGGGTTGGCACAACAAATCATTTTGTTGCTGCAGTTTAGGAGGCCTGTTGTATCTTTCTCCTCTGCTTTGAAATTCTCTGATTCTGTGATCATTATCTGTTTTGCAGGTTGCCACACTTTTTGATGAAGGTTATCTGACATTGAGCAAGCTATTGGTGAAATCAGAGGTGTGTTATTGTTTTGCTTGTAATATAATACTAGTTTTGTCATAGCTTGATAGGATCCATATTAGATACATTTCTCTGATTAAAAATCTGTTTAAGTATTCTGTTACCTATTTTGGTAACATGGGTTCCATCAAGGTTCTGATGCGCACTCTAAAATGCACACCTCCCCTTTTTTGCAAGTCCCAAGTTTCCCTGACCCCCTCCTCGAAATTGTAACTTGCCTCTGGCCATGCAAGGTAAGGTTTATACTAGGAGAAAATGCTAAATTTGATGACTCATTTTTTTTATTTGTTTTATTAGCAACGTACCCATACAAATATATGTAATTATGTAAGAAATTATAAAATACTATGTAGCAAGATTTTAAAAACACGCATACCATAGCAAAAAATAAAATCTCAGTGCAGACTAAGGAACTGGCGCTTGAAAAAGATACTTTATAGATGTTTGTAGCACAAACCTGGCTGTTGTTACTAAAACTTTCATCACCCTCCCATGATGCTGGAATTTTGCATGCCCCTTTCTCGTTCAACTTTCAGATGACTTTATATCCGACAATAGCCATTTTTAAGGTTTTGCGAAAATCAGTTTTCCACTTTCTTAAAATTTTTTGGTGTGAAAATAGAAGGCAATGATAGTTGTCGTATGTTCCATGAGTCATATTTGGGAAGACCATTTTTCAGCTTTGTATCTGGTAATAGCTACTTCTAGGGTTTTTTTTTATTAATTCTTTGTTAGTTTTTGTAGCTTTTAGTGTGAATTGTAATTGTTTATTCAATGGAATCATTTGTATCACATAATTTTAGAACAGATTTCACATTTTGACTCCTTTTCAATTGCGGATTCGGTTTTATTGATTTTCTTTTTTGGAGCTCATATTCTATGAAGAAGATGAGCAGATTTTGGAACTGTTTGACTGGTACCAAAATTAGTCTTATTTACACTGTTCATTCACTGTTCATGTTAGGTTTCTAATGATGTTGTTCTTCTAGTCACCTGCTAAATGTGAGATTCTGCTCTGCTTTGAGAAAATGCTGTTTGGCTTGAGTTCCAGTGCATCATCTGGATTCAAAGACATTTACAAGGCATGCAAAGTGTCGTTAGTTGATAAAAGTTTACCTGTGAGATGGGCTGCTGCTAAGGTATGAACAAGAATCTACGTTCTATGAGCAGTTTTGTAGTCCATGCACCCACAGAATAATCTAGGATGTGTCATTAGTTAATGTCAATTTACACTGCAGTCAAAATAGTACCAAAAATGTTTTTTTGCAATCAATGGCAGTCAGCACATACAGTGATATCCTGAGGTGAATTAACATCCCCTCGTGAGTGCTCGCAAGTGGATTTTCAAAGGATTAGTCATAGTGCAGTTGACAACACAATAGATTCTTGGCACATACCGCAGCAAGCGAGTGACAGTGTCTTTGTAGCAGTGAAACAATAGATCGTTAAATTGTTTCTGAGTCAAGAAGCCCCGTCTCGAGTCACAACTGTCCGAGTGGCCTCGAGTGAGAAATAATTGCTGCTGAGTACAGACGTAATCGACAATCAAAAAGGTCTTTATTGTTCTTGCTGCCGATTATGCAACTCTGTATTCCACTTAAATGGCTCCTCAATTCGTCTAACAGTAATAACCATGTTTGAAATGTGTTAGGAAAAATATTCTTGCAGTGAGTATCAAAACTTTTGTATTGCTGGATGAGCAAGCTGGCCATCGTGCACATCCCTTCGACAACGTGAGCAAACTGACTCTTACACCCGCGTGATACATACTGAAACGCAGGCATTGTATGCTGATTCGCGGGTGTTACGGATGAAACACGGTTGTCTCATGTAAACAAAACACCCAGATAGTGGTGGAAGCGAAGTGAGGTGGTCTTTCGTGAATTTTATGTGGCGAATTTTTTTGTGATTGAGCGAATAGTATGTCATGCTTTTGCACAAAAACAAATAATGTAAAGTATTTTGAAGCAGTAAAACTTCCGTACCCAAGCAATAACAATAACACGTTGAACTATTTAGATTTTGATGTGCGTTTCATTCGAATCGTGGAAAGAAAATTTGTGTCACACAAGATAAACAAGGGTTGTGTGCAATGCACAGTTTTCTACTGTTTGTGTACAAATTCGCCACATGCGCATCATATTACTCATCAATGTCACAGCAGTGATTTGATCAGTGCGAGTCTTAATTGCACTCCTGTGATCAAGTCATAACATTGCCGTAAGCTTAGAAGGAAGTGGCTTGCCAATTGATCGATTAACAGCACTTATCAGCAGCACTCGTAGCGAGTGAATGCGAATGATTATCCTTTGTCTAAGCTATAAAATTGCTCTTCACTAGTGAGTTGCTAGTCGTTCCGAGGTGAGCACGTGCACTCGGACGTTTCTCGAAACGAGTAGGATTATTGAAATGAGACAAAGCATCATCGGGAAAAAAATGAAACTCGCGAGTGCTATTGTATCCAATTGCGAGCCAATGGTAAGTCACCATAGGATATCACTGTAGCAAAAGAACAGGCATAGAACATGGGAAGTATGTACCCCCCTCACTTTTTCTATATGGCATTGCAGTTTATGTGTTCATATTCAGCTCTTGTTGTTGTGTTCACTTTTCCTGTTGGACATTGCTAGAACTCGCTTGGAAAACATTCCTGTTTCCTTTTTGGACTCCCGCTTTAGTGGAAGAGCCCTATAAAATCAGGTCTGCCCATCCTTCCATCTGTCCGTTCGTCCATCTGTCAGCAACCCATTCTCCTGGATAACCACTCAATAAATTATTCTGAAATGTGGTGTGATGTTGACAATCTGTAATTGAGGAAAAGTGATTGTGGTGGAATTTTTTAAAAAAATTTTGTTTGGCTTACAGGTGGCAATTCATGCCCAAAAATGGCCATTTTTAGGGTTTTTAAGAATATTTAAAAATTTGTTTCTTACTTTTTTGTGGTTTTTGGTGTGCAACTACAGGGCTATAGCAGTTATGCTTTGGACCATGTGTCATATCTGGGAAAACTCTTGTTCGGTTTGCAGGTGGCGATTTATACACGTCCAAAAAAGGCTGTTTTCATGTTTTTTCCTAATATAGCAAAAACGGTTCATCCAATTTTCATCATTTTTTTTATGAATCTTAGGGGTAACTCTGGGTATGTTATGAAGCATTACCATGTCTAGCGAAAATCTCGTTAGGATTGTGGGTGGCAATTTACGTCTGAAATTGGCTATTGTCAATGATTTTTCCAAATATGTTGTAAACGGTTCATCCATATTTCATCTTTTTTTTTGATTCTTCGGTGAAACTTTGCATATTTGTGAACCATTTGCCGTGTCTGACGAAAATCTCATTAAGTTTGCGGGTGGCAATTTACATCAGAAAATGGCTATTTCCAGGTTTTTTTATCCAAATGTGTCAACAATGGTTTATCTTTTCATTTTTGGCATGGATCTTAGGGGCAACACAACGTATGTTATGACCCATGCTTTATATCATGTTCAGCATGTGGGTGGCAATTTATGTCAATAATGGCTGTTCTACGGTTTTTTCATAATGTTTCAAGAGCACTTCATTACATTTTTATGATTTGTTGTGCAAGTCTTATGGCTTGTGTTATTCTTTTCTTCGATCTGACACGGAGATTCTCAATTAAGTTTGTGGGAGTCCACTATTTCTGTGATTTGTTCTTTCCTATCTTGTGTTTCAAATTGTTTTATTTGTTGATGTTCACTATACAATTTGAATGCTGGTCCATATATCAGAATTGTCAGTAAAGTGGTAGGGGTGCTAGGAAAAATTTAAATGGGTGTGTAGATATAAATAGATAGGGATGGGGGTTCAATTATAAATGAGGGGAGATTGGAAGCCTCCGCACCCTATGCGTTTCCATGAAAAGGCAGATGGAAAGGGTAGATATTTTGGAAGGGTGTGGATAGCTAAAAGTAGTGCGCACGTCTCACATTGAGAGAAGTGACCACTCAAAGTCAGTTATGTTTTGAGATGATAGGGAATTCACGCAAAGTCACGACTGTGAAGGCTACTGCGTAATTCAACTTCAGTCCCCCGGTCGTCTGCAACGTCACTGTGCTAACCTTATGCAGACAAATGGATCACAGTGACCAACCTGCTCAAATTTTTTCATGCTATGTTTTTATTGGTTCAGAACCAGTGTTGGACCTGACAAAACAGTGGAATATGCAAATCTTTTGCTTCATAGTGGGAACTTGGGGTTTTAGAGTTCTTTGCTGTGGTTACCTTTCTGAAATAGGTAGTGATGGACCTTGAAGTATTTAGATTGGCAGCTAGTAAATTTAGACTTATCAATAAACTTACGGAGTCAAAATGCATTTTTTATGGTATCTGCCATGTGCATTATTTTTCTTGTTTTAAGTATACTTCTTGTACTTTTTTGAACATTTGATCAATGAAACACGCACACGTTGTCTGATATAGATCACAGCCTTTCTTGAATTTGATGACATCTGATGGGGGCTGCAACTGTCGCTATAGATGAGTACAACCATGCATGCTCAATGACTGGGTGCATTCTTAGCTGCCTTCGTCATTGTAGTGTTTGCATGAAGTCCTTATTAATGATACTAAGTAGAAGCTTGTGCCTTTCTGTAGCATGTTGTACATCCCAAGCGCTTACATCACTTCGCTTGTGTGGTCTGTTTTCTTCCGCCACAATGTCTTTGGATAGTCCCTAGCATTATTGACAAGTATTCGCAGAGGAGAAAAAAGAGTTCACATACGTTGTTTGATCATGACAAAACGTGTAAGATGATTTACATTTGTTGCTGAGTAGTTGGCAGGTGTATAGACACTGTGCTGAACAGGGCATGGCTGGTCTGTTGAATTTGATGGGCGTGCTATTGAACGCATCCTGTGATATGGTGGAATGGAAGATACTTGCCAATGAAATTAGACTCTGAGAGAAGCGGTATTTCGCGAGGGGCCTGGGAGCTGGCTACCATTTTGCAATCTGTCAAAGCACTGCTACCTGCATCGTCTACTTAAAACAGCCTACTTTACTTGCTCTGTGTCTGGCGTTTTCTCCATGTGTTTGCTTTGATTTTATTTATGTTTTGTTGCTTGTTTGAAAATTTCTTACATGCATTACTGTTTTATCATTGTTTATTTGTGTAGGTTATTTCTTTGTCTACTTATTCGTAATTTTATTGCACTTCTATTCATTTTTCGTGCATGAGCCACCCTTGACAAACCAACGCAAGCTATAGGTGAACTACTAATCAGATTCCCATGTTGCTATGGTAGTACTTCTCTCAATAGGAGACGTTCTGAGTGCAGTGCTAAGAATCTGTAAAATTAATGTAGTAAGATGATTTTTGTGTTAATGCTAGTTGTTTTTTTGTTTTTTTAAAAAATGAATTTCTGTTCTGTTCTGTTTAATATAAAAAATGGAAGTATGCCCCTCTGTGTAGTATTCTGTGAATTAAAAATGTAGTTCAAGTACTGGTTTCTTCAATAAAATCAATGATAATTGTTGATAATGGCAAGCTTGACGCAGCTATTGGAGAAGCATTGTGAAGCTATTTTGTTGAACAGTAGTAGGATTGTTCTAGGATTGCTTGAGTGTCTGTAGTTCATATTTTTTTCTTCTGTTTAGTGTGCTCTTGAACTGTGCAAGCATGCTAGCTTCATGTGCACTAATGAATTAGAGACCATAATTAATATCTGCTTC
>JAOBRC010077791.1:0-15537 GCA_027575255.1 Scolionema suvaense | reverse complement strand
GTGGTTCCAAGTTCTCAAGGACTCCAGTGCCTCTCAGAGACCAATGAGTACGGCGATTGTCCCGAAATGGGAGCCTTTATGGCTGGAGCTGATCTCCTCTTGCAAACTCCATCATTCATGATGAGTCGATCAGTCTTAAGGACTGTTACTTTCATCCTCCTGAATGTTAAGAATGTAAAGTAGTCCTCAAGATCAAGTGTGTGACATATCTGGTATTTGTTGTGGAGGAAGTGCCCATGACTATCAAAAGTAAAGGAATGGAGGCAAAAAAAATATATATATGTTTATCTATGCCGAGCAAATCATGCACAGCGACTAATGCGATACAGATCCTGTTTCGTGCTGTTGCCAGTCACGTTGACCGGTGGGAAGCAGTCCTATGCCGGTCAAAGCACAAATTGTGCCAGTCGTTGACCGATGACCGGCGGCTATTTCAGGCCCTGTAAATGGAAGCAGGAGAGATTTTTATGAATATTTGACCACCTGACAGTAACACGGTGTACTTTTGTTATGGGTCAAAAGCGCTGCATTGAACTTTTGTATGATGTAAATGTGACTTTTTCCAGATCCATGATGCAGAAAGGTCTGAGGACTCATGGGAAATCAAAGAAACTGTGGCACGAGGTTTGTTTTTTATCATTTCATCAAGTCAGTCTTCATTCTTTGTTCATGAGTTTTGTTCCATTAACTAAGTCTTTGTTCTTTGTTCATGATTTTTATTCCAATATATAAGCAGCTCATTACTGTTAGGGGAGCAGCTATCATATTTTACCAAGATTTAAGTACTGGATTTTGAAATAATTTTCTCATGCGCACCTATTCTCATTTTTTTTATTTCATAATGCTGTTCCTGAAAATATAAATCCCTTTCTCAGAATAATTCATTACCAATCTCATCAGTTTTTTTACCGGAGATGTTAGACAGCAAGAGTTTTTCTGTGGTTTCCAGAAGTGTCAACATTAACAGAATCAGAAGGGCACTTCTAGAATGCTTTTATGGCAGCATTTCCGTACCATGTACATATGTTACAACTGTCTACCACATTTTGATAGTCATTTTCAAGATTTTGAAGACTTATCATGACCGTCTGATCTCACTCTAGTCTTTAGTTAAATTAGCAACTTCCTGCACAGATCCTAAGACATTTTACCGCCTATTTTCCACTGTCGGTTGATCCTTTGTCTCAGCCATTTTTCCATTGAGTCGAGTCTTCTATGCACAGTAGTATGTAAAAATCACTAGCCCCTCCCCCACATAACATTATCTGCGGGTACAACAAGGACAATGATCTTCCAGCAGTGCTTTTGCAACTATATTTCTTTTAAATGATATGGAATTTTTGTTTACTTCTATGAATAAACTGTAGACTGAGCAATTGTAAACCACTGTAGGAAGAATATCAAGTGAAAGGATGGTCTTCCTTGGTTTTGGATTTGGTAAGATATGTCATAAATTGTACAGTGCTAACTCTTATTGAATATCTCTCGTCATTTCCTTTGCAGTACTTTCGTCTTGAATTAATGCATGTGCAAAAGGTGTGTAGTATTATCGATTTATGCCTGTTTTATTGTCAGTGCTTAATGTTGTTTTGTTTTTATATTTCTTTCGTATGTATGGTCATGTAGACTCAAATTTATTCCCTTCTTTTGTGTTTGTGGCAATGCAGTATGAAATTATTGGCAGCTGTGGTGTGTAAGAAAGACAGACTTTTACCCGCATTTTCATGTGCTTGGTATAAGTTGTTGTTCCTGGATTCATTGTTGCTGTTCATATTTTAGATTCGAAAGAAACATGAGAGGATAGGGGAAGGAGGAATTATGCTTAAGGTTTGTGAGGCGAAAGTTGATGATAGAGAATTTTTCCATGCATGATTCTCCAGTCTGCTCTTAAGCTAAATGCACATGCGCTAACTCAGCGACACAATTTTGGGAGGTAAACAAAACAACTCTGCTGAACGCATGCAGTGGTTTAACTGTTCGTGGTAACCACATTTGTGTGCATATCGATACTTATTGCCCTGATAAACACTGAGGCGGACATACCTACTAGCCAGTGACGCAAAAACAATGTTTATGAAGGCAACAAAGCCTTTACGGAAGGTTGACCATGAACTGAGTAGCACATAGTTTGCCAATTTCTGTTCTGGAAACCAACATTCCTCTATTTAACCCAAATCACAAACAAGCGTGCTCAATTTAAAACCACTGACATTAATGGTAATTGACCATATAATTTTTCAGAAATATACCAAACCAACCATTCATGCTGAAGATATTAACCTGGGGGCCAAGCTGTGAGGTTATCACTCTGCTCCGCTTCGACTCAGCTCACTCGTTCAACACACAGCTTGGACGAACCTCGTAGGAAGAATGCCGTCGAAATACTCGAACACTAAGCGATAATTAATCGGCAGATTGTCCATTTCAACCAATCAAACTGTTTCTTATTGCAATCGACAATTGCGTGCACGCCTTTCGAAACAATTGCTGCAAAATCATTTTCTGATTGGATTATAGCGCCTTATGATGATTGTGTGCGCCAATCAGAATACAGGGACTTTGACAGCACTTTGACGCATCAGGATTTGGACGCAGAAATTTCCTGTGAGGATCTACCAAGCCCAGAATGAGCAGAGCAGCGCCGACGCTAGGAGTAAGCAGCGTAGAGAGTGAGGGGCTTGGCACCCAGGTTATGAAGATATTTCTAGCCAGTAGTAGCAGATGACTAGGAGAGAAATAAAATTGAGGAGTATCAGCATATTGGACCTCGAAGAATCGAATCATGCCGAGGCAGAGAAGGAGATATGACTTCGGAAGTTTCTTATGTTTTCTACTAATGCTCTTTATAAAGCATATGCAAGGAAGATATGTAGATGGCCTCACATTTGAAGCAGGTAAAGATTACATGAGACTTATTTGCATATGAATTTACTCTCGATTTTCGGCAACAGTTGAACAGGACCTAGGAAAACACTTTGACTTATTGCATTATAAAGATGTAACAAAAATGACTCATGACATGGAATCTAGAGTTTGGCATTTTGCACTGAGGAAATTTTGGCTTGGCAGATAATGGCAACTTTGGCATAGACTTCATAAAATACATTATTGTTGGTGTTGTAGTTCGAAAGATGTGAAGCCGTGAAGTTTTCCAAATTTGGACATTTAGGGGGTCAATTTTCAAATAGCTTGCTGTCTAACTAAACGGCTGAACTTAGCTCCACACATGATTTCTCAGAAGAAACACGAAGATTGGCCCACTGTCCAAGCCAAACGGAAAGCAACAAGTTAAAGGGTAACGATCAAGGAAAAGGGCATTTGTTTACCTCTCAAAAAACTTAAGTTAGTGCCCGGACCTCTAAAATCATATGGCAATTAAACGAACCTAGCTGAGACTGGAGAAAGGTGTATGATTGTATTTTTATGTCATAAAGAGATACTGATTATGAATTTTTTTAGTCTGTTGAATCTATCAGAAATGTAAAATATTTTAATCATTCACATTTGTTCACATGTACAGTTGCACAAATCTGAGTGTATGGAAATGTATGAAATGTGCTGTCTGTCGATTTGTTTCCTGTATTAAGTATAAGCCGTTTTTCAAGAGTTCTCTTTGGCCGTATATGATGGACGTTTGGTTAGTTGTAACTTGGTTTTGATGCGGATTGTGCTTGAAAATGACTATCTGGTCTATACGAGGAGGAGAAATTCAGTCTGACGTAGTTCCATCTATCCTATGTTCAACGAGCCATTATTCACATGTAATCAACCAATCATGATGGTTTAGTTGAAGTCATGTTCTCCTCAGATCTATATTAGTATCTGTGAGTCTATAGCTTTCATTGCATTTATGCTAGGATCCATTATCGTTCTTTGAAAACGTTATTTTTGCTATTTTCCCTCTAGTAGAACTATTAGATTCGTGTTCTTTACAAAAAATTGTGATATTTCTTTCTTCCGCCATTCTTTTGGAGGACAGCTTATGTCAAGGACTATTTTAGTCTCAAGTGATATTGATACGAGCCAAGATTTCTTTCCTGGCAATATTTTTTTCCTACTGCACTTTGTAAGCCCTGTCATGGCATAAGTTCATTGTCAATTTTTATCTACACTCATTGCCATCTTGAAGCTTCAACTGTGGGGTTGGAATGCATGGGCTCTAATACTGGAATTGGTCAGTGACGTCAGAAAAGCTCCGTTAACTCAAGATTCAGAAGATTAAAAGAGAAAGCAAAGTGTGTCAAATGACAGTAATGATGTGGATTATTTTACACAAAAAGGAAACAAACTGCGGTCTTAGCTGTCTGTGGAAAACTCTCATTCGGCTTGCATGTGCCAATTCATTCATTATTCCAGCTATACTAAGTGGTCATTCAAAACAGCTTGGATCCGATCCTTTGTCACTCGAGCTCAACGAATATGCAGCCCAGACAAACTTTCACATGAACTTAAAAAATGACAACTTTTGTGTTCTGGAATGGTTTTCCGAAGCACATTGTATCAGGCATCATTAAGTCAGTTACTGGGAAATCAAGAAGCAAGCATTCTGAACATGCCCCAAATGCAGCTAAAGTGTTTTATCTCCCCGCCTCAGTAGCAAAAGTGAAGAGCTAGTTCAATCATGCCTTCAAAAACTACGATGCTCTTTTAAAACAGGATTACGTATTAAAAGTGAAGTCATGTACCCATCTACTAAAATGACATAATTTTACAAACTCAAAGGACAAAACACGGCTCCTTTCAAGATCTTTTGTTACTTATGAAATTTGCTGGGCAGGTTGTAACTCTACTTATGTTGGTAAAACTAATAGGACACTTCATGAGAGATCTACTGAGCATGCGAGGGATGATAAATTGAGTGTTGTAATGCCATCTTGATGTTTGTCCTGGTTTAGAACGTATATAGAATCTTTGCTTGTATTGACCTATATTTGTTTTTGAATGAGTCATCTGTACTTCCACTCACGAATAGAGACTGGCAAATTAATTGTGTCAGAAATGGTATTAGGATTGCTGCACAAGATTAAAACTGGAACAATTTGCTTTTCAAAGAATCACTCATGATTAAGCACCACCAGCCTAATTTGAACTCTGGATTGAAAGCTTCAAGAGAACTGCAATTGTTTTGATAAGTGATAGTGACAATGAGCGATCTATTTTGATGCTAGTCGATTTGTAGTAGGTGTGTTTGGTTTGCTCTTGTACAGCTCTTGTTAGTTGCCTGATGATGACTTAAATAAAATCAAATTATTGTAGTAGATGTGTACTTGCATTGCTTCAGTTTGTATATTAGGACACAATACATCTATTCGGATTGAGTTTCTTGTTATTGTACTTAAGTTGTTGGATGGACATGATTTCCAGGAATGGGAATTAATAAGCTTCCCCCTGGAATTGCCCTCACCCCAAAGTCGTGTTCTGACAAGCCCCTGCAGGCTTTCTCCATCCATTAAAAGAGGTTATATTTTCATGTAATATTGAATTTTCTTTTACTTTCTAGAATGAAAATGAACCAGAGCCTGTCGAGATTTCTGCTTTTATGGAAAATGCAACTGCAAAAGTTGTCTTCCAAAAAGCCTGTGATGCTATTCCAGGTAATGAATCAGTAGCATATATATCTACCATACTGTCTCAAATAAGCGCCCCCCCCCATCGAAAAAGCGTCCACCCTAGAAGTGGTATTAACGAATAAGCCCCCCTCTCGAATAAGTGCCCACCCTTCAAATAAGCGTCCATCCGTCAAACTTCAGAAACCGGCGCTTACTTGAGTTTTTGACATAAATGTGATCGAAATGTAATTCAGCAAGTTATGTTGGATAGAAAATACGGCTTGTTTTAGTTTTTATTCTTATTTTACTTATTATAGTATTTATTCTTATTTTCATCATAGTAACATGGAAACGTTTTTCTTTCCTAATATCCTTGGTGAATCTATTTTTTAAATAAGTGCCCCCTCAAATAAGCACCCCCCTCGAGTAAGCACCCTCCCTGTATGCTTAAAAATTAGATAAGTGCGCAGGTGCTTATTCGAGGCATTAGGGTACACAGAGGTAGTCATGCACAGAATTTTCCATAGACCATCAACATGTCAGGGGTGGGGCGGCACCCCAACAGGATGGTAGAGGGCCTTTTCGATGGGTGAGGGACGCCCTGTAGGACGGACGAAAATGCCACAACACGCACACAAAACACGTTAAAAATTTCACTTTTTCAAAGGAAAAATGACTGATTCAGGATGCATGTGTTACCAATTCATGAAAAGAATGATTTCTTATACAAATTTGAATGATTTGATACGGCAGGATCTAAAACTTCACAAAATAGCTGGTAAGGACTAGAAAACTAGCGCTTAAAAGAGAAATTGGTTAAGACATGCAGGGGAGCCCAGTGGGGGGAGCAAGGCATTTGATGGAGGTAGCATGCGTAGGCCATATTTGGGACTATGGGGGCAACACACCTGCCACCTCGGGACACCCTGATTCATAAAATGTATTAAGTGGTTGGTGTGAGTTCATCCTGTCGTGTAGGAACTCCAGGTCAACTTTTGTGAATTTGATTTCAATGTAATTATCGGTGCACCTGCTTTCTGCAAATGTGATTCTATTTAATGATTTCTTTATCCTTATTCGCGACATGTTGTTGAAAGAAAAAAAATTCTTTCCCATTGTTTTCATGATTCTGTATTGGAAATGCATGGCAGCATTTACAGTACTAATATGTGTAATTGCCTTAAAATTATTTGTTTTTTCAGGTGATATTGGTTTTCAGCTGAAGTTTCTAAAAATTTGCGAAAATGTGGATAATAAGGAAGGCTTAGAGGAACTTATTGTTCAAAGGTAGTTGACAACACTCATATGTTTAAGAGTTCTTTAGTGTTTACCTGTAAAAGGCGTTATCTTGAGTTTTTGTGGCCAGTTTCTGGCGTTTGATTCTTTTAGAATTGTATATTCATGTTTGCTATTTTTGTTGTGTTTTTCTTGTATGTGTCTAATATCTGTGTGCATGTCTCCAAGCTTCGATGTGTCTGCAATGTTCTGATAGTTTTTCTGCGCAGTTGTTGAATTTCTCTGGGTGAGTCAACCTTCCGGATAGGGCTGAGTGTTGGGCACCCGCAAAACATGTTTAAGATCACAACTGGAGTCTCAAGTTCCGGCATCCAGAGGGTTAATTACACTTACCTGTCAGCTGAAGTCACCCTGCCCATAAAAACTTTGTGTTTCGATTATTACGATTTGGTTGGTTTCCCTGTCCTTGTCATCGACAGTTGACATTCACTCTGTAACAGGAGAGAGTTGCATTTACTCTCCAGAGTCTGGTACTCTGTTTCAAATCACCTGCATTCAGCAGTTGCTCACGATTCATGTTGTGTCTACGGTTCATCAAGCATATAACATGCAGAAGGTACCATGTTTTACTATCATAGATTTCTGTGACTTGAAAGTTTAACCCTACAGTATATTTGACTTTTTGAAAATGTACAGTATATGGGGGGGCGGCGGTGGATTCGGCCCCCCCCCCCCCTATGATCTCCAGGAAGGACACCAGCTAGAGACATAAAACTTGGTAGGATAATAGACCATTATCTAGGAAACAAAAAAATGCAAAAAAATTTGCTGACGTCATCAACTTTTATGGTGACGTCATCATACATTAGGCAGGGTGAAATTTCGGAGAAATTTTCATGAAAATTTTGAAATTTTTTTATTGACTCTGAATTTTGTTTAAATCTTACTAAGACCATTTCTACCCATGTTTTCAATGATTTTCTGGGGTTTGGAGCATTTTAAGACCTTCAACTTCCTAAAAGCAGCAATTTTCCTTGTTTTTTGTCAACTTAGCCTCATTTTTGTGTCACAATCGCCTTCCAGAATTTTGCTGTAACTCAAAAAGTATAGCAGGTATCGACTTGCGGTTTGTTTTAAGTTTCCCAGGTAAATTTTAGGAAAATTCAACAAAATTCGTGCTAGTAGCTTCTCCCAAAAGATTTTTACTGCAAAAAAACCGCCCCATATACTATAGGGTTAAATCAGAAATGTCTCTCGGTCTCAGTCAAATCATTAAGCAATGAGCAGGCATGTTGGAATGGGTATTTTTCCTTGTATAAAAGAAAAGATGTGCACACCGTGGATCAAGTGAAAAACATAAGGGGTTGTTGAAGTGATATATACATATTGCCCTTGCAACAGCATGTCGACAAAAACTAGAACCAGACTCTTTTCTGACCACTCTCTTAGGTTTGGTAATCGGATGCAGGAAACTCAGTTTACTGAAAACTCAGTTTTATAGTGAAGGTTCTTCTCTGCTCCAAACAGCTTTTTTGAACAATTTTACGTGAAGTTATATGACAGCTCAGATATGTTACCAGCTGTGTGAAGACTTCCAATTCCTAATATCTATGTTTTAGTCTATTCCACCTTAAAAGACCTAGATGATGATGGGAGATTGCTATTTAGAATGAGAAAGTGCACTTTGTGCTTTCACATCCACTGCGAGCCCACGATATTTGTTGCAGCTTGTAAAAATTTCGTAAAATTGAGTTTTTATAACTCAACTACTTATGTGGCAACTGGACCTAAGCACAAGTGGATAGAGAACCCCTGAGGACATATTTTGTTTGTTCAGGAAGATTCTCAATGATGCCACAGAAATGAAACTTCCATGTTTTCCAAGTATACACTTGCCAAGTGTGATACTGTTTTTGAGCAGTGTCATGCAGTAAAAATTATTGTTTTCATCAACATATCCACCCATTTTTCAAACGCAGCCATATGGCGGATGAAAGGAAATTGGCTGTAAAAATTGGCTGAAAATGTGCAGCGATTTTCCATAATTTTTCAAGATCGTTTCCTCATGGTGTCTAGCGGACCCTGAAAATCCTAAAAACTTGAAAGTCCTGAGGTAAGGTGAATCCTGCATTTTCCATCATTTTATGAGGAAAACCCTGATAGCCCTGAAAAAGACCCTGAAGTTCCTCATCTTCCAATTTAATTTTTTGCTGTCACACTTCTATTCGTATTCGATTCTTAGTTTTTGTATGTTGCTTAATTCTTTTAGCTACCTTTGTCTATCAGATGTACATTTTTTGAAAAGTGTTACACTAAATTCTTTTTGCTTTCTCTTGTCTGGCGTTGTGCATACTTAGTCATCATTATATCGTTCATGTTTTTCTTCTGATTATTATTTTTTATTTTATGTCAGTTTTACTTATTAAGAATGCACATTGGAAATTTCCCTGGCACTGAGTCCTTGTGTGGTAGTAAAATTGTGCTCGCTTTTTCTTTCATTACAAGAAGGCGTGTCCAAGCGTGTGCGAGTCAACCGCCTTCATCTCCAGTTAAGTTTCAATACTTCATGTTGACTTCCCCTGAACAGTCCCTGCAGCTTCCTTTCACATTGCTCCAGCTCAAGCTCTTTTGAAAGGTTAACTGTTCGTTGTACATTTTTTGCAGCAAATCTGGGAACTGGTTGGTGTGCACTGTTGTGGCAGTGGTCAGGGCAGATTTGAGATGCGGTCGACCATCCTGTTTTTCTACTGTGGGGTTTAATTGCTAAGTATTATTTTCTGGTTTTGGTAGTATTAGGGGAGTAGGGTTGATGGGGTTTGACTTGGCTTGCTTTTCAGTTTTGCTTTTTTTGTTCGTTGGTTTTTTTGTTGTTTGTGTGTACAATTTTGTTGTGGAGCAGTGTTGACAAAGTGTACACGTTAAAGTTGCCAGAATGCAAAATTTTAACTGCTTCATTCTTATAAATTTTAATGTCTGGGAGTAGGCACTTCTGTGAAAGGACACTAAAAACTCATCTTTTCCATTTTGTACAGGGATGAAAAGGCTGATCGAAACGAGCCCCCTCCCCTCCCCCCTGACAGTGGTTGTTAGTTATTTGCATATTAATGCATTGAAGACACTGTCAAAGATCATCAGTTCAGTACCTGTGATCAGGATTTCGAACCTAAACTGAATATACTGAGGTCAATGGAATGGCTTGCACGGTTGGCCCAAGCAGTAGGCATCCAGCTATCACCAGTGATAGCAGTGAAATGAGCTCACCGAGAAGGTGAATTGTCCATGCTGACATCTTTCGTAGAAGAGTGAGTAAGCTCCCGTTCTCAGATCAGATTCTTCAATTGAGATGACAGCGTACTTATTGCAATATGGCCCTTAAATTGACCATGTTGGAGTGAGCCACTGCGACTGATGATTGATGCATGAGTCAGCATTGCACTCGTAAAGTCTCGTCATGTAAGATATAGGTTGTACAAATAGGTACAAGCAGCAATTCAGGAAGAATGTTTATGGCTTAGATCCTTCTTGGTTGATCCACAGACTGATACAAAAAATTGTTTGAGCTGGATTTTAGTAGTGAGGACAATGCAAAAATTTTAGTTGACTTTGACTATGGCTTTTGTATTACAGTACTTAATTCTCTGTAGAGACCTGTGCAGGCTCTACCAAGACGCTTCTTGGGTCTTGAGCATACTTGGACATGGCAACTGGAAACATGAACAAACATGATTCATTGTGGCACTCTTGAAGGCTATAATTACACCCTGTTGTTGACTAGGAATGCACTTAGATAGCGTCTGAAGCAACACGAGAAAAAGAACGAAGTTCGTTTAGTGAGTCGGTTACAAAATTGAAGAATCTGTCAGACATACATTCCATACATTTGAGTTCATAAAAAACTATGTATAGATTCGAAGCTGACAACATCAAATACTATTTAGGCATTGAGTAACATCTAATAATTACCAATCTTAGCTTGTAAGATTCCATGTATGTCAGATGCACAGTGAGGCAAAATGCATTTTTGTCTGACGTACGTGATAGAGTACCCACTTCAGAAAATTTAAACACTTATTGTCTCTCTATCAAAACTATTGAAGTAACAATTGCCAAACTGCATGACAAGGAAGAACATTATGTTACATACACTTATGTAACTGAATGACATGGCCAAGCCGATCTCCTGGAAATTGAAGTGTTGTGTCAGTGTATGCCGGACGTACCTGCCAGTACTTTCGACTTCATTGATTCACGCCAGGCACTCTGCACAAGCGAATCTTTAAAATGAGCTCTCTCACCGTAAGACCAAAAGGGTCGATCATATGCTGTGGCGAAAAAGGTTTACAGTCAACAATGTAAGTTTGACTACGTTGATTAGAAAATATTTTTTCACGTAACCCTGTATTTCTACACGGGAAGACAGATCTGTTACCTACTCGGTTATGACGACAGAACCACACTTATTATATAAGGAACCAATCAACTTGTAGAAAGGCACGTGATGGCGTTTCTTTTCGTGACAACCATTGTTCTGAACACCAATCAACTTGTCATTATCCATTCTCGGACGTCGTCGTCACAAGCATTGTTAATTAGGCATTGTTTTTCTGAGTTCAAGGATTATCGTAGTTGAGGAGGCACACAATTGATATCACTTGCTTATGACTTTAGTAGAAATTGCTTGATATCAATCAAACTATTGCATACCTTGTGTGCTTGATAATCAAATCAGTTAGCATCAATTCAGATTTAAAAGAGGTATTGAAAAAATAAATGTCCACAAGCTTTGCCAATGTTTGAAGCAGCAAAAGGTTCCAACGAATGTAATGTACCTTGACTGCCTGGGCGGTGTTTGTAGATCATAAATGTGTTTGAGTATAAAGTAGTGAATTTTTGTACCGCACTGCTTGTATTTCCAATGGATCAGCAGGTTGAATCAAGAATGAACCACTATTTGGATAGACAATGGAGTATTGTGATAAAACTCTGTTTCGTTGCATTTCATGGCATCGAGAAAGAAAGTTTGATCCAATGTTTGTTTGGACATTATATTCAGCAAGAAAGTGTATTCACAGTTTTCGTATTTACCGTGATTTTTAAGATGCACGAATCTTGAAGGCGCAAGCCTGTGCTCTTGTTAGTATTAGAATTAAGATGACATCCTTTCAGAATGTTTGTATCCTTTAGGTAGTGCAGCTCGTGGACTCACAAACTGTGGCCGGCCTTCAAGCTTTGAATTTGTTGGTGATGAATGAATTAATTTTGTAGTTGTGCACCTTTTTAATGATAGCTGTTACTGCTTCGCTTTCGGAGATAGAGCGTGTAGACTAATTCGAATTAAACAGCAATTGTACGATCCAGACTGAGTTCTATTTCCATTGATACACGCTCGTCCGTACAAAATGTAGAAGGTTATCATTTCACTCTCAGCCAACCGCCCTGACCTTCGGCAGCCATTACTCGCTTCTTGCCATCATAAAAGCACATTAGAACTTTAATGAAACTTTTATGCATGATATCAATGGATTAGCTGCTTGTCATGGGAAAGCGTGAATACTTTCTGCCAATTTTAGCTGCTCATCATACAGTAAAGCACATGGAAGATGGTGGGCTTCTTGTTGGGCTAATTATGACTTATTTTGAGATGTTATTTCTCGTCGCACTGATAAAAGAGTTAAGTTTAGGATGATCATGGTCATGTTTAACAGCCAAGCACGACTTGTTTTGGTGCATCAGAGTTTTGATTTCAAACTTTTTTATCTGATCGTCTGATACTCATCTATACCTGGATGTTTGAGCACCCCACTCTGTTTGTTGAATTCTTCCACAGTCCCACTTCTAACGGTCAGAACCAAATGATTCAGCTCTGGCTAAATGGATAAACACTACTGAGAAAGTTTTGCATTATCACAATCTGGCCCTGATTACTTCTATTCCTAGCTTGATGGATGAATTTCCTAGTGATGAAAGGATTGTGAAACTTGAAGCGATGCAACCTATATCAAAGCTTCTCGGAAGACTGAAAAATAACATAGTGAGAGGTTTGTATGGAAGTTAGTGTCTGCTGTATCTTCGTGTTAAGAAGATCCCTTGATCATAAATAAGAAAATTATTTGCTTACTTTTCTTCATTTCAGTTTATTTGATACTATCACTATTTGTAGTTGCAGTAAAACCTCATAATTTTTGAGGGGTGGAAATTGACATTATATTAGCAAATAAATGATTGACAATTTTACAAATAATTATTTTTCAGTGACCTGTTTAAAGGGGAGCAACGGTCAAAAATGATATTTTAATAGATGATAGAGCTCATTAAAACATGATGCACAGTTTTTGGACTCCCTCTTCAGCAGAAGAGTCATATGAAATAAGGTCGGTCCGTCTGTCCTTCCGTCCGTCCTGCCGTCACCAACGCATTTTCCCGGGTAACTGCTCAATAAATTTTTCTGAAATGTGGTGGGAAGGTGACAATCCGTAATTGAAGAAAAGTGATGGAGCCGGGATTTTGAAAAAAATTTTGTTCGACTTGCGGGTGGCAATTTATGCCCAAAAATGGCAATTTTTAGGGCTTTTTAAGAGTATTTCAAAATCTGTTCATTACTTTTTTGTGGTTTTTGGTGTGAAACTACAGAGCAATAGTAGTTATTCTGTGGACCACGTGTCATATCTGGGAAAACTCTGGTTCAGCTTGCAGGTGGCAATTTATACACATCCGAAAAAGCTGTTTTTAATGGGTTTTTCCAAATAAGTCAAAAACTGTTCATCCGATTCTTGTCATTTTTGGTGACAATATTAGGGCCAACTCTACCCATGTTTTGAACCATATGCCATGTCTCCTGAAAATCTCATTGGGCTTGCAGATGGCTATTTATGTTCAAAAATGGTGATTTTTAGGGTTTGTTCCACGTATGTCATGAAGCATTGATCTGCTTATTGTTTTTTTTGGTTTGGATACTTTAGGCAACTGTACGCATGTTATAAACCATTTGCCTTGCCTTGGGACAAGCTCATTTGGCTTGCAGGTGGCAATTTACACCAAAAAAATAATGTGCTTTTCATGGTTTTTTCCAAATAACTCAAAAACTATTCATCCGATTCTTGTCATTTTTGGTATGAATATTAGCGGCAACTCTGCGCATGTTTTGAATCATACGCCATGTCGCCTGAAAACCTCGTTTGGCTTGCGGGTGGCAATTAATTCTCAAAAATGGCGATTTTCAGGGTTTTGTCCAAGTATGTCATGAACAGTTAATCTGTTAATTGTTATTTTTGATGTGAATATTTGAGGCAACTGTATGCATTTTATGAACCATGTGCCGTGTCTCCAGACCATCTCGTTTGGCTTGCAGGTGGCAATTTATGTGCAAAAGTGGTGGTTTTCAGGGTTTTTTCCAAATATGTCATGAACGGTTCATTTGTTCAGTCATTTGTGGTGTGATTCATCAGGGCCTCTCAGTGTACGTTATGACCCATGTGTTGGGTCTGACGAAAATCTCGTTAGGCTTGCGGGTTGTAATTTACGTCGGAAAACGGCTATTTTCGTTTTATTTTTTCCAAATGTTTTGCGTGGATCTTAGGGGCAACAAAGCATATATATTATTATGACTTATGCTTTGTATCTTGGGAATATGTAGTTCTTCCGCATGATGGTTGCAATTTATGTCAATAATTATTGCTGTTTGGGGGTTTTTTCATATTGGTTTCAAGAACTCTTCATTACGTTTTTGTGATTTGTGGTGGAAATCTTATGGCTTTATGTGTTATTCTCTTCTTTGATCTGATGCAGAGATTCTCAATTAAGTTTGCGGGAGTCGACTAATTATGTGGCTGGTTATTTCACGGCAAAAGCTTGTGTAGTTCTAGAGATATTCAACCCCAAACTTTGGCAAAGACCAGCAGCTACCATCTTGCCAATAATTATGCATGATTTCACTTCGTTGCCAAAATACTCAGTATTGAATTATTGTGAAGGACTGTCTCTTTTGTTTTCTTATAGAGGTAGCTAATATGTTAAAGATCCACTTGAGAAAATAATGTTGGTATATGCGTTACTAAGGAAATGGTGACACTTAGCAACGTGCCTCGATGACATCATCAAAAATCAAGATGGTAGCTGCCGGACTTTGAGACTGAATATCTCCAGAACTACATAAGCTTTTGCTGTGAAATAAAAACTGCATGTCATGATTTAATGAGCCCTATCATCTGCTAAAATGTCATTGTTGACCGTTGTTCCCCTTCAAAGATACTTTTTTATGTAGCAGCGGTAACATACAATGCCATCACACAAAGGTTCTTCTATCTCTGTAGGATTGGCTTATTGTATTTATTATCACGATATTACTACTTTGTATCCTTGATGCATGATTGTGATGGTATTCTGTTCTTTGGATTAATATCTGACTGAAACCCACATGGTGATTAATCATTTTTTATGGCCATGATGTAGTTTTGTGGCCATGATGTAAACTGCAAAGTTGTAAAAGTGCGAACAGTTGAATGATCTACTCTAAAGCATCAATAAGTTGAATCTTCTTGGCCTGGGTGGCGTTCAGTGTTTCTAAGATGGCCATAATAATTTCCTTATTATCCTGTCATCTGCAGGTAAGGCAATATTTTCTGCACTTTTTCGGAAAACGATCTCCTAGACTTATAGATGAACCTATTGTTCATATGTCATGATACGTTCACTGTTCTGTTTTAGAAAATGAGTGGATAGAGGCTGAAAATCAATGCACAGAAATATTTGAAAA